>BGNK01001376.1:134478-151661 GCA_003297005.1 Symbiodinium sp. clade A Y106 | reverse complement strand
TGGTTGCACCCCTGAACACATATGTTCCTACAACCTGTGTAAAACCCAATTGGCTACCTCTATACTAGTACGGCACCCTTAACAAAGTAAAGCAGGACCCTGCAAGGGACCGTAATTTAGAGAACTACCCATATAGAGCCTGTACAGGAACCCTATAGAAACCCTCATAGATCCCTTTAAGCAACCCTAGTTTAGAGAACTACCCTTACAGGACCGTTGCAGAAACCCGAAAGAAACCCAACTAGATCCCTTTGGAAGACCCCCCAGAGGGACCCTAAGCTAAAGAACTACCGAAATCTCCCCCTGAACCTCTAAACCCTAAACCCTAAAATCCACTTCCACTTAAAATTCCCCCAGAGCCGGGAAGGGCAGCATCGTCGGCAGCTTAGAGTTCTGCAGCGGCATGTTGGGCACACGGCTGATCCCTGGTGACAAGACCCTTCGGGTCTTAGGGTATGGGGTTTTGGGATAGTTTTGGGTTTAGGGTATTAGGGTTTTAGGGTTTAGAGTTCTAGGGTGTAGGGTTTTAGGGTTTAGGGTTTTTTATTGTTTTGGGGTTTTCGGGTTTAGGGCTTTTAGGGTTTAGGGTTAGGGTTCAGAGTTTGTGCTAAGGCTTTGAGAACTAGGGTTCAGGGGTATAGGCTTCAGGGTTTTGGGATTTAGGGTTGGGGGTTTGAGAACTACCTAGGGCGTGGTTAAGCTTTGAGTGGGGGTTTTAAGACTCAGGGCTTAGAGGTTATGTTTTCGAGTACGGGGTTTAGGGACTCGGGTCTAGAAGTTCAGGTTCGGTTCCGACGCCTTAGGGTTAAGGGTTTAGGGTTCATGGGTAGTTATAAATGGAGTTATAAGATTATAACTATAGTTACCCTACTTTTCACCCCCACTTATAACTAGCCATGAACCTCCAAGTAGACTATCTTCAGTTTGGCTGCGCTATGATGAATAGTCCGTGACACTCCATAAAACTCCGTTGGAAACCTTATGCAACCCTTGTGGAAGCTGCCTGTACGGCTTTCGGGTTTGGGGTTGAGGGGTTTAGGGGTTTAGGGGATAAGGTTTAGGGTTGAGGGTTTAGGGTTACAGCCCATGAACCCTTTACGGAACCGTAAACAAATATCAACTTCGAAAACCTACAAATTGCCTACAAACTACATCCCTGTAAACACTATGAAAGGGTTCAGGGGTTCAGGGTAAGGTCTAGGGTTGTAGAAGCCGGATGAAACCCTAAACCCTGACACATAAATCCCTATATAGAATCTGATTCAAGTCGGGATTTAACAAACCCTAAACCCTAAACCTTTTAACACCAAGGATCTTCGTGCTTGGTCACACGAAGTGTGGGGCCATCTACGGCGCCACCCAAGCATACTTCAACTCTCTGAAGGAGAGGGCGTCTTTTTTTGGGGGAGGGCTGAAGGGATTTAGGGTTTAGGGTTCAGGGGTATTGGGCTTTGGGAGGGTTAAGGGTTCAGGGGTTGAGCGGTTCAGGTGTTTCAGGTGTAGGGTGCTGGCTGTGGTCGAGGGTGCAGGGGCCTTCGGAAGCATTGATGCAAGAAGGTAGCCTCAGTCAGCGTAATTTTGGGGCTTAAATAGAGTTATAGTATCTTATACCCCAAAGCCCTATTGCAATTATCGAGGCCCCTGCATCATCCATATCTACTTGTAACCTGCCTTGAGCCAAGCCTCCTAAGCCTACTCGTGCTGTCGGGTTTAGGTTAGATTCTTTCCCTTAAGGGTCCATGTGCCCAGTGGTATATACTTTGGCTTTAAAGTAGTCCCTGTTTAGGTACTTTAGGGCCAGAGTAGATACTATTTGGGCACATGGACCCCTAGGGTTTCGCACATGGACCCCTCGGGTTTCGGTGTTTTTTCGAAACTTTGCTTTGTCGCTGGGCCGCGGGCGTTCAGGGTGCTACTAAGGTGAGGTTTAGGGGGTTTGGGGTTTACAGGGTTTAGGGGGTTTAGGGTTTAGGGGGTTTAGGGCAGGTTTTGCTATCGCTCAAGGTTTGGAAAATCTGGCGAGGCTCGTGGTATGTAGCTCAGGGTGTTGGGGCAAGTGCTTGAACGTGTTTCTGAACTGTCACCACGCACTCTGTAGCCCCGGAGCGTAGTGAGTCTGTAAAGCAACGTTACATCATGATAGCACGAAGCACTAGATCTCAGTCCGCGCACCAAGTTGGACTCACGTACTTTCGAAAATAACCGGGAATCGATGTGGGAACTTGAGAGCCAGTGTATGAAAGACAGGAACGCTCCGAAGCTGCTGACGATCTCCACATCTTGTACATAGCAATCAGGTTCCTATCACAACGTCATGGTAGTTAGGGTAGACTGCCATATCCAGTCTTCAGCCGGCTACATGGACTGCCTGCAGTGCCCTCAACCTCGAGCAATCTGGACGAGTCTTATCCCACGACGGCGAAAGACCCTGCGAAACGAAAACAAAACAGCCTAGGCCTTAAACCCGAAGGAACCCCAACACATCCTAACACCCTAACACCCCGGCTTACGGAGCCAACTGATCCTGTCAGAAGTCCTCTTTCTTTCTCCCACGGAACTGCAACCCACGAGGAAGGCGCTCCAGGAGTGTCCTCTGCGCTGGAGGGCCTGATCCAGGACGACACCCCAATGGGGCCTAAATAATTACCTATACTATTTTTTTTTTTGGGGGGGGGTCCTTATTATAATTATAGTATAATGGGCCCCAAAACCCTATTCTAATTATTAAGGCCCTATATTAGTGATGTGTCGGAGTTAAGGCTTGCCTAGACCCCCCCAACTACCCTCCATCAGACCTTAAATACCCATCATTAAGGACCATAAGGGCTCTATTGAAGGGCGCTGGGGGGGTCCTGGTTGCAAAATTCATTCTGGAAAGTAGTATTTTGAAATAAGTGGCCTCAAGGAGTCATATAATGGGTTTTCCGGTAGGGTTTTTGGGTGCAGGGTGTCGGTCGATGCTGGGATTCCTGCCGTGTAGGGGGTTCACGTGTTGAGATTATGTTCAGAGGTCTGGGGTCGGGCTTCGTGAATTTATCGTGATTTCCCGAACTGTCCTTAATGATTGCGGTCCTCTACTCCTCACAACTGCTGTGTAGGCTATACCACCAGGATCTTACATGCCTAGAGTCCAAGATCTGAAATTTCGAGGTCCAGTAGCAAGAGCATTCTGGAAATGAAGGCAAGGTTGGAAGTATAGTGGCAAGCATAGTCGAAGCAGCATCGACCATAAAAAAAATAAATGAACACTAGCACGAAACAAAACAAAGCAGAGTTTGTACCACGGCCTTCGGCATCAAGTTCTACCCAGTAGCAGATGCTAAGGTCAGTAGCAAAGCATTCGCTTCCCGACCGTGTTCATTCAGTGACAAGTTGGCCTGTTGTTCGTAGTAGCTTGTATAGTTCTCTGAGGCACCAACCAGATGTTCAACGCAGGTTCTGGCAGCACTAAAACGCTTGGTCACCTCAACTGAAGCCTTTAGCCCTCGATCGTAAGACCCCAAAACCCATAAGCCTACACCGCGTTTAAAACCCCCTTGCTCCAACATCCCTATGCCTGATGTTGAACCCGAAGAAAGGGTCCATCCCTAAACCCGGCAACAAAAATCTAAACGCCAGACCGCAAGCCGTGTGCTCTAAACCCTGGAATTGCCCTGCGCCCTGAATTACGCCCTACACCCTGCTTTAGCCTACCTGGAGGCTCCATAGTAGTTCCTTTTGGGGGTTAATATTTGGAATCCTATAAGGTAATCCCTAAAAGGAACTGCTACGGAGCCTATGGGTAAGCCCTACACACCCTAGGCCCGGAATATTTCGGGGCCCCTGCATTCTACATGGTCACTTCCCGAAAGCTCGGGAGGATCTCGCCTCCGTCGCAGAGAAGGCCAGGATTGATTAGGATGTAGTGGGGGTTTAGGTTCTGGGGGTAGGGTTCACTCCGGATCCAAAACCGTATTCTTTTCAATTTTGGTTTAGGGATCTATAAAGAGACTACTTTTACTGCCAAAGTTTTTTACTATTTGGTACATGGACCCTGAGGGGAAGGGTTTAGGTATGGGCGCTTGAAATGTTTCGATCGGTTTATGGCTCTAGTCTTCGCGCAGGGTTACACACGGTTACTCTAAACCCTAAACCCTTCACCGACCCTGATTCTGGCTCGTAGCAAATCTTGCCTAGATTTCAAGACCTCCAAACCCTAAACCCGAAACTCTAAATCCGTAAAGCTTACGCCTTTTCAAATTAAGAAGACCCACCTCGACCCCCAACTACCCTCCATGTTAGACCCTATAAATTCCCACTATTAAGGACCATAGGGGCTCTATTGAAGGGGATTTGGGGGGTCCTGGCACAGGCTGCCGATGAGATGGGCCCCGACGCCGAAGCAGAGGACTTCGCAACGGTTTCTGAAGTTGAAAAGATTGGGTGGCGAGCGTTCTGGGATTTCGGGTTCTTAGGACTGGGGTGGTTAGTGTTGTCTCCATGGTTTGAGGATTTTGACTTTAAGGTGTCTAGGGTGTTTAGGTTGTTTCGAGGTTTCTGGTTTTAGGCTTCTTCGTTTTGTTTTAGGTCTGTAGGGCAGAGCATGAGGACTCAGAGCTCTGGCTTCGAAACCTGAAGCCTTAACAATTGCTATAATACCATTTTGTGGTTCTTTATTATCTTTTTAAAGTATAATACACCCCAAAACGATCTTCCAGCTTTCTGGCTTCTACTCTAGGTGTCAGGATTGAGGGTCCAGGGTTCAGGGTTTTGCAAGGGAAGCCCTGTCCATGACTACTCGGGAACGCAGACATGCTCGTCGAACCGTGGCAGTCGAAAATCTGCAAAGTCTAGGTTCCTGAGTAGTGCCCTTTTGCCCTTTTTGTTTTAGGGTCCCCTTATTAACACTGAGTATTAGGGAAAAGGGTACCCTTATTATAAAGGATCTACTCAGGAACCTAGAAGTGTCCCCGCACTTGTTCGGGAGTTAGAAGGGGTACGGTTTACCGTAAGGACCTAACCTCTAGACCCTAAAGCAGAAGCCAGAAAGTTGGAACATCAATATCCTCATGCCCTTAAGGTGAGGTATAGGGGATCCCAGCACTAATCTTCCTAAAGCCATGTTCCAACTTTCTGGGATCCACTGTAGTGTCTATCCGTAAGAGAGCAAAAAACCGATCGGAGGAGGTGGCAAGCCATGCAGTGAAGGTGAATGTCTTTCATACCATCAACTTCCTGCTGAAGTCCCCTCGGCGTAAGAGATTGCAGGTTGGAGGATTAGTGGTTTAGGTTTCTGGGTCGTATAGAGTTTGGTTCAGGATTGAAGGGTGAGGGTGTGTGGAGCTGCTGTTGAGTTGATCTTCGTGTTGATTGGGCATTACCCTGTTCGGCTGCTTGACTTCTGCCGACGTTTGTTCAGGCTTACATCGTGTGCTTGATTATCTGAACACCCGGAGAGGTTCAGGCTTTACCAAGACTCCTTATCGATTTACTTTAGGTCCTGCTTGGCCAATTACAAGGATGACTTAGGCCCCCAACGGCGAAAGCATAAACCCTTAACCCATAAATAATCAGGTAAACCTATACCCAAAATGGCATGCCTTGTTTTAAGGACTTACATAAGAACGTCCATAGAAGGAGCCCTGGAAGGGTAGGTTTTATCGGGTTCAGGCAAAGAGTAAACAGGGCCTTGGTGTCCGTGTCGCTGAGTGCCGGGGACTCCGGAGCACTTTCATGCCAGAAGCTGGTTCGGAGTCCATCATCCCTTTTAAGAGAAACGAACTTGGAGAAGACATACCTTAAACACTAAACCCCACAACACAAAGCAGCACTAAATTAAGCTACCATCTTCTGCACCCGCCAGCTCTTGAAGAAAAGCCTGCTGCTTCAAGCTTCATAGAGGACTCCCACTTATGGATGCTCTCATTTTTGTTCGGGCTTACTGGGATACTTCTGATGAAGACCCTGGTACTTGTGACTATTTCGTACCGTAATTGGTGTGCAGAACAGTTGTGATACCGTCCTGACAGCCCAGAGAGAGTACTTGCGAGTCGTGAACCCATAACCTGTGAACCAATGGTTCTGGAGGTTGCAGAAGCTCTAACACATGTTATAAGCTATACTAAATGGGTAGTTGTCAACAATTATGGCCCCTTTTGGGGGTACCCTAAATATTAGGTGCCGTACTATAATAAGGACCCAAAAAGGGACCGTAATTTTGACAACCACCTATATAAACCTCAGCCCTATAAGCCTTAACCCGCGAACTTAAATCGGCCAAAACCCTAGCATGCACTCGAAGAGACCTCCAAGACTTCCCCCCCTTTGCCCAGAATTGAACCCTTCGGCCCTAAAGCCTTAACCCTATGTCTAATTTATAGTGGATACATAGCAGATAATGCGCAATATACCAATATATAACACACAGGAAAATCATTCAACATACAATCTATTATGATGCATAATATACCAGGACCCTCCTTGTACCCTCAAATAGGGGTATATGGTCCCAAATAAGGGGCACTTAGGGTCTAATAGAGGGTAGATGGAGGGTCTAGGTACAGGCCCCCCCCCCCTAACACCCACCCCAAACAGAATATATGAGCTCATCCCGAGACTCCTAAACCCTAAAATTTTGGTCCTGGGGCCTTGAGCCAGGACCCCCAAGGGCCCTTTAATAGAGCCCTTATGGCCCTTAATAGTGGGTATTTGGGGGTATTATAGAGGGTAGTTGGGGGGTCTGGGAGGATGTGGGGCTTCAGATTCTCAGATCGAATGTGAAAAGCCCTACAAAAACCTGGAAGATCCCGCAAAACCCATCCAAGGATAAAAGGAGGGACCCTTAATACGGACCCCTAGGTACGCAAACCTTAATATAGCTACTATATACCCATTATATAGCCTGCCATGGGGTAGGGATCCCCATTAAGGGTCCGCTCTTGTGCCCTTTGAACCCAGGCACAGCCACATCATCCGTGAGCGGGTTCGCAACGAGCAGTTGGAGATCCAAGGGGGCCGCTGCCACTGCAATGGCTTTGGGGTTTAGGGTTTAAGGTTTAGGGTTTACAGGTTTAGGGTTTAGCGTTCAAGGTTTGGAGTTCAGGGCTCAAGGTTTACGGTTTAGGGTTTCCCATCGTTTCTTTCTCACTGCTTCTTTGCTATGTAGATTCCTGAGTACGTAGTACCTTTTGCCCTTTTCATTTTGGGTTCTCCTTATTGTTAGAATAGACTCCTAGGAAAGTACCTTTATTGTTACCGGGTTACTGGGGAACCTGGTTTCCATTTCTTCAAGACCTTTGGCCCGGGGTCATTGAAGTTTCAAGTTTTCTTTTGATTCCCCGGTCCTTCGTGTCTTGGTGCACAGGCGAAGGCATGGTTTCTGGTTGCTGGCTCTGGCTTGCTGACTTCTCCCGGGGTTTTCGAGCCAAGGTACTCAAGCATAGGCAAAACTTGACCAAAAGCTGCAAAAATCCTCCTGAAATGTCCGAACCCAAAGTCTATAGCTGTTTGAGCATATAAGTATACTGCTTTTTGTGAACTTCTATGTCCCTACAACCCGAAACCGATGTGTGTGTGTGTGTGGTTGGGGTTTAGGGGTTGCAGCTTGGGGTATATCGTGCAGGTGTTGGGGGAAGAGGGTCATGGATATGTGTGGGTTAGGGGATTTGCAGTAAATGAAGTCTGAACGCCCTAAACCCCACGCCTGAACGCTGTACTAGTTTTCTGAATATACGTTTTTTGGGTGGGTAGGTGGGTCGGTCTCGTGATTCGGCATTCGAGAATCCGAGAATACAGAGACCCCATTTTCGAACTTAAACAGTCGGGCTTCAATCGGGTTTGGGTTACCTAAGTCCTGTGGAAGGGTTCGTTTTGGGGTTTGAGGGTTTGGGCAGGAAGGTTTACGATTTATGGTCCAGGGTCTAGGGTTTGAGATCTTGTTTTTGCAGTTTGCAAGGTCCAGGGTCTAGAGTGAGAAGAGACATATGGGAGTTTCCGAAAATAGGGGATCCTAATATAGTACCCTAAATAGCAAGATCCTTTTCATAAGGACCCCAAAGGAAGGTACCCCTTAATTTTCGGAAACTCCCACATGATTCCAAACCCTCAAGAGCACAAGCAAAAGGATAGCCGGGCTGTGTAATGTAGGGGCCTTAATAATTAGAATAGGGTTCCTTTGAGGGGTCCTTAAAAGGGGTCTGTAGGGGATCTATAGTAGGATTCTAAAATTCTAAAATATATAGGCATCAGTAATTAGAATAGGGTTTTGGGGGGTTCCTTGTTAGAACTATAGTATACGATGCCCCCAAACCCTATTCTAATTATTAAGGCCCCTACATTAGATATTAGGGGTTGAACAGCAGTGACCCACTACATAGATAATGCGGGAGCGGGAATACTCACGAATAGTGTTTCTTGTAATCCCCTGGAGTACAGTATACCCCAAATGCCGCAGTAGGTGGTAGAGACAAGCAGAGGCGTCTACAACTTGAGTACTGGACGCGTCGAGTTCCTGGGTCGTTCGCCGGATCAATCTGATGTGCTTACCTCCAAGGCATCATGGCGTTACAGGGCCTTACAGGGTTCGTGTAAAGCACCGGATAAGCAATGTACAGCGGTGTTTTAGCGGGCTTGGTAGCGCAGACTCTCATTTATTTTGGTTTAAGATCCTTACACTTTCAGAAGATTGAGCCTCGGAAGGCATGACACGAGCTTCTTGCAAGATTGACGAAGTTTTCGGCTTCGTGTTTTTAGGGACTTCTGGTTCCGACACATTATACATGAGCGTGTGCATCGAAGCCAATGTCAAGAGCAAAGACTCCGCATGACAGAGGCCAGGGAGTAGCAAGCTCTGCCTTTGACCCTAAACCCTAGCTCCTGGCCCTATCCTCTGACCCTAAATTCCAATTCCCTCAACCCTAAACGCAGCCTCAACCAATCGACTTCTGCACAAAAGCACCATCTGAACATCTCAACCATCAATATTCAACACCCGCAAGGAAAGTCTCATGATTTAATTTCAACGAACCGGCCCACTTCAGCCCATGCAGTGCCATGTAGCTTGAACGTGATCGGTCCTGGTCAGGTCAACATACCCCCGTCAGTGGTGGGTACGTCTCCTTGCTTGCAGCTGGCGTTGGATTTTGAAGTTTAGGGTTTAGGGTAAGGGATACCTCTATCAGTGGTGGGTATGTCTCCTTGCTTGCAGCTGGCGTTGGACTTTGGATTTCGTTTTGTGTAGGGTTGGGAAGGGTTCAGAGTTACGGGGTTTTGCGTTATATCCAAGCTTATAGGGTCGGCAACGATCTAGTTCTAGGCCTGGGGCATTCATTTTACAAGCGTTTGAAATAGTGCGGAGTTGGGCTCCGGGTTTCCGCGGTTGAGAAAGGTTTTTCGTCTTCACCTGGACCCCCCAAAGCTTGCAAAACAATAGCTTTGTTGTAGGTGTTGGGCCTTTATTTTTCCAAATTTTGTAGTTTTAGGTAGGCCTTAAATGCTGCACAGTTTAGGGTTCTGGCCTCTTCGAGTTTGGGTATCACGCTTCGAGGGCATCGGGCTAAGGGGCTGAATACCCTGAGCCCTGAACCCTGAACGTAAGCTTCATGACAATGAAGCCCTGATGCCCTGAAGCCCCAAACCCGACATCAAATCCGATCAAACACTTAAGCCCCATGACAACCGTATTCCTGAGAGAGATGACAGCCAGCTGTAGATTGACGCAAACGCCCTTAAACCCAAAGCCCCTAAACCTCACGTAGAGGTCGGACTTGTTAGAAGTAGTTCGTATATTCGTATGACCTAACAGTCCATGTAACAGTATAAGATACCCCCAAAACCCTTTTCGATTGCAGATCGAAGGAACGGCAATCCCACTCGCAACCCACACGGCGTGCGCACCGCGGCCGACGGGCCGGTCTCTTCCAAGGAAACACTGAGGTGGGTGAGAACGGGTTTACCTAGAGTCTGGACCTAGAGGCTCCATAGTAGTTCCTTCTTGGGGTTCATATTTAGAATCCTATATAAGGTACTCCCAAAAAGGAACTACTATGGAGCCTATATGGGTAACCTTAACTTAGCAGATCAGTACGCAACCCTGAACCCTAAACCCTGACATAGCACTCAAAAACTAGCCTTTCTGGAGGTTCAGGTCACTCTTGCTTATTAGGAATACTTCCTGAGTGCCTGCGCCGACTAGGCACTCAAATCTTACCCTCAGGTTCAAAATTGACACCAAAAAAAGAGCGGAGAGCCTAAAGCCTACCTGTGGATCCAAAAACCTACCGTTTTAAGGGTTCGACCCTCTAATTGAGGGGTCAAAACCTACTATTTTCTAGGGTTTGGGGTCACAGGTACAGCCTGGACATCCCTGGACCCAGAGCCCCTCTACGGAAACCCACAGTTTAGGGGTTTAGGGTTTAGGGCTTAGGGCTTAGGGTTTAGGGCTTAGGGCTTAGGGTTTAGGGTTTAGGGGTTTAGGGGTTTAGGGTTCAGGTTGGTTTAGTGTTCAGGGTTCAAGTCAAAAGAACCTGAAGGCTGCGTGATACTGTTGATGGACAAAATCCTGCATTAAGGAATATACCATAATTCCCATAGTTTAGGGTCCTTAGGGTCATGCAGGATTTTGTCCATCAACAGTAGAGCTCTGGGTTTGCCAGCCAAATTCGATGCCCTTTGTGAAACCTTAACCCGAAGTTCAATCAGATTCAATCACACACACACATACACATGTCGCATTACATGCCCGTACACATATACACATATGAATACTCTTATGAATATCACCCTAAACCCTAAGCCCTAAACCCTAAACCGTCACTATTAAGTATTAATATTGACATGAACTATCTAACAGAACTCCCACGAACTCCGAAGCTCGAAACTTCGCTTCTCGACGAGGCTTTTGCAAGACGGCAACGAACGCTTTGCCATTGGTGCTCCGCTGGTGCGCGCTCTTATCTTGGCTTATTATACTACCAACTTCAATCTGGATGGTAATGATAGTGACCTTGAATAGATATTGGCAGAGATTTCCTGGTGAGTTGTGACATGTGTTTTCATTGGCAGTCACACTTTTGTTATTTGGTTCCGCTTTGCTGTCATTATGAATGCAGTGTCCGCAACATTATAGGATTCTCTGCAGGGTTCCCTTTAAACCCCTGAATCCCAAAGCCTGCAGTTCTTCAAACCTGAACCCTAAAACTCTACATCCGTGACGCGTGAACCCCAATTCCTAAACCCTAAGGCCACCTCTAACGTTCCTTGAACCTTGCTGAAGCCCTTCACCCGCGGGAGGCTCGCAACGCCACAGCGAGCATGCGCGAAGCCTTGATAAACAAGGGCCAGGCGCAGCTGGCAGCTGTAGGGTTTTAGAATAGGGTTCCTTTAAAGGGGTCTATATAAGGGTTACTCTAAGGGATACTATAAGCGCTCTGTAATGTAGGAGCCTTAATAATTAGAATAGGGTTTGGGGGTATATTATACTAGAGCTATAATAAGGAACCCCCCAAAACCCTATTCTAATTATGAAGGCCTCTACATGATAAGGATTTCAAGTTTGGGGTCTAAGATTTAGGGTTTTGGGTTTGTGGATAAGGATTTCAGCTTCAGGAGTTTAGGGTCCGAGATTTAGGGTTTCGGTCGCCGGGCCGTTGGGACAAGTGGGGTTATAGCTTACCCCTAAGGGTCCATGTGCCCATATAGCATATACTTTGGGCCCAATGTACCTATACAGGGAGTACTTTAAGGCCAATGTATATACTATATTAGTACATGGACCCTTAGGGTACTATAGGGGGCCTAAATAATTACCAATACCATTCTGGGGGCTCCTTATTATTCTTATGGTACAGTGGATGGGCAGTTATAAGTGGGGTTATAAGTAGGTAACTAGAGTTATAATCCATATTAGGGGACTTATAACCCACTTATAACTACCCATGAACCTCCAAGCAATATTTTGTGTTTGAAGGCTCGGCGTCTTGAGTTTGGGGGTTCCTGATTCAACGCAGGAGTTCGGGGCTTTGGGTTTTTGTTTTTGGGATTACGAACTTGGGACTTCGGGTCAGGTTCCATGCTTGGTTTAGGGTTTAGGGTTTGGAGGGTTTAGGCTTTAGGGTGCAGGGTTTAGGGTTTGGAGGGTTTAGGGTTTAGGGTTTAGGGTTTGGAGGTTGAGGTTGCAGCCTTGTTCCCAATGCCAGTCACCGCACACCGCGGTCTTGGGCTCTGCGGACTCGCGGGTGCCTCTGGCTGCTTTGCTGCAGACACGGCATTTGTAGGAAAGATGAGGTTTAGGAGGCTCTGGGTTTAGGGCAAAATAGTTGCCTTATAAGCATTACCTATACTGTTTTGGGGGTTCCTTACTATAATTGTAGTATGATGGGCCCTCAAACCCTATTCAAATTATTAAGGTCCCTACAGTATGTTGGCAATTGGGAATTGCGGTATTAGGTTGGTGAAGTGCTTCATTAGAAACAGGTTGAGATATAGACGCGCAGCAAGCCATCCAGATAGATGGAAAGATCGAGACAGAAGGTAGGAAGACAAGTTCTACAAATAGTTGGATAGACCTCGCATAAATTCTTCTGCATGTTATGGCCCCTATGTTCTGCCATGACTGCAAGTAATCCTGCAAGGCCCTAGGCCTCAGAGCCTACAGTACCCGGAGTGCCCACCATAAGGCCCCATGATACCCACAAACCCTAAACCCTAAACCCCTAAACCTTAAACCCCACGCATGTTCCGTTTTGACTTAGGAGACCATCTTCGATGCAATGCCGGGAGACCTCTTCGTGCTCCGCACCATGGGAAACACCTGCACGCACGCAGAGGCATTCGGACTTAGGATTAGAAAAGTTTATATGGGTTTAGGTTTTGGAAGTTTAGCGTTTGCGATTTACGATTTAGGCTCCAGATGGCTTGGGTTTAGGGTATAGTGCTTCGAGTTTGGAGACTCCTATATCCCTTATGTGAGTCCCATGTATGGGGGATGACTACCATGGATCACTACCATGATTCCAGAAAACCCTCTAGCTGGAAAGTCACAATGATTAAGTCCTCTATGTTGGTGCCTAGCCTTTCATCCCCACCGATATATGCACAATAACCAATGATAAACCCTAAACCCTAAACTTTGATAAAGCAGAAACATAGACTCCAAGGAAAAGAACGGACCCTAAAGCCTCTACCCCCCAACTCGTAGACGCGGACCCAAATGCTAAACCACATACCTCGGGCTCAAAAGGAAGCCAACAGTCCAGAGAGGTTAGGTTGCCGGGGTTTGGGTGTGAAGGCTTATTACAGTAGAGGCCAGAAAGTTGGAACATGGCTTTAGGAGGATTAGTGCTAGGATCCCTTATACTTTACCTTAAGGGCATTAGAATAATGATGTTCCAACTTTCTGGCTTCTACTATAGAGTGTTGGGTTCTGCCCATGGGCTCCATAGTAGTTCCTTGTTGGGATTACCTTATAGGGTTCTAACTTACTAACTATGAACCCCCAAAAGGAACTACTATGGAGCCTCTACCCTAAACCCTAAGCCCCTAAACCCCTAAACCCCTAAACCCCCAAACCCCTAAAGCCCTAAACCCTAAACCCCTGAACCCCTAAACCCTAAACCTTAACCCTCTAGGTGGGTTGAACCCTCGAGCCTTCTTGCGGAACCCTGCAGCCTGCCAGCCATCGTTTCGGGGCGAAGCCTTTCCTGGCCCTGCAAAGCCGCGAACAAGAAATCCTCTTCGCAAACCCCTATAAACCCCAAACCCTATAAACCCTAAACCCCTAAACCCTAAACCCCTAAACCTCTAAACCCCTAAACCCCTAAACTCTAAACCCTAAACACCTCGCAAAAGCCCGCCCTCCCGCAACCCTAGCTCTCAACTCCGAAGTGCGAGCCCAGCACCCAAAAATCCTGGGACCCCGAGTTGCAAACTCTTCAGCCGTAAAGCGCTAAACCCTGAGACCCCCCAAACGCAAAATCCGTAGGACCATAGACCCATAAACCCTGAAGTCTAAAGCCCTGACACCTAACTTGAGGGGAGCCACTAAGCCCTAATCCCTATGAGCCCTACACCCTATGAACCCTAAACCCTAAGCCCTAACCCTCTTGAGGGGAGCAACACTATCATAGATCCCTTATAGACCCCCTTAAGGAACCCTTTAAAGGAGCCCTATTTTTATCATTAGGGCCCCTATAGTAAGCCTCTTTCTCTTAAACCCTATACCCTTATAGACATGATCCTCCAAGTAAGCCTCGTGAGGGTAGCACCCTAAACCCTAAACCCTGAACCCTTAAACCCGGTAAGCCCTAAGCCCTCAGCTGATTGAGGGGAGCAAAGAAACCATATTATTTATGCTATAGATCCCTATTGTAGTATCTATAGATCCCTATTGTAGTATCTGATCCCTTATCGTCCCTAAAGGAACCCAGTAAGCTTCTTGAGGTTCCTTATTATAACTAGTATAGTGGACCCCTAAAACCATATTCTAAGTATTAAGGCCCCTATACTATAGATCCCTTATAGACCCCTTTAAGGACCCCTTTGAAGGAACCCTGAGCCCCTAGCAGCCAAACCCGAAACCCTAAACCCCTAAACCACTAAACCCCTAAACCCCTAAACCCTAAACGCTAAGCGCTAAGCCCTAAATTCTAAGCCCTAAACCCTAAGCCCCTAAACCCCTAAACCCCTAAACCCTAAGCCCCTTGAGGGGAGCATGGTCGGGAGCCTCGAGTTCTGCGCCTCCAAGCTGGGCACGAAGTTGCTCTCCGGGCTGCAGCCGAAGGGTTTAGGGTTTAGATTTCATAGGGTTGAGGGGTCCTTTAAAGGGGACCCATAAGGGTTCTAAGAGATTTAGGGTTTAGGGTGTATAAAGGTTCTTTAGGGTTTATTAGGGTTTTGAGTTTATACGGGTTCATTAGGGTGTAGAGTTTAGGGTTTAGGGTTTAGGTGTTATAATGGTTCTTTAGGGTTTAGGGTATAGATTGCTGTAAGGGTTCATTAGGGTTTAGGGTTTGGGGGAGGTTGTTCTCCGGGCTGCAACAGAAGGGCTTTTGGGGCTTTGGGACTTACCTTCAACTAGCAAAACCTGCTTGTTTGTAGGTTCTTATCCCCTAAACCCTAAACCTTATCCCCTAAACCCTAAAACCCTAAACCTTATCCCCTAAACCCTACAACCTTATCCACCCTAAACGCTATAAACCTTATCCCCTAAACCCTAAAACCTTAAACCCAAAACCTTATCCCCTAAACCCTTAAACCCTAAACCCTACTAAACCTTATCCCCTAAACCCTACAACCTTATCCACCCTAAACCCTAAACCTTATCCCCTAAACCCTAAAGCCTTAAACCCTAAACCTTATATCCCCTAAACCCTAAACCCTAAACCCTACAACCTTAAACCCTAAGGGCCCTGCAGAAAGGGCTGGTTTGGGGCTTTGGGACTTAGGGTTTCCCGAGCTTACAGGGCTTTGGGACGTTCGGGTTTGGGACGATCGGGTTTAGGGTTTAGGGGCTTAGGGTTTAGGGTTTAGGGTTTCCCCTGGTCGGGGTTTGGGGTGGGGGGTTTAAGGCATGATTAGCATGATTAGCAGGATTTTGCAACCGCTGGCGTCAACATCACATGTCTGTGGTGCTTTCCAGGGATTGTGTTGGGGTTCAATACTCGCTTTGCTCTCATCCGAATGTCAAGATTATGGGGGGGGATCCTTGACTTCACAGTGCCCCTTCCAAAGAGCTACTAAACCCAAGAGTCCGATCCCTAAACCCCAACACTAAGGGTCCAAGTACCGAATAACCATATACTCTCCCAAATAGTAACCTCCATAAGCATACTATCAGAAACCTATATGGGTGGTTGTCAAAATTATGGCCCCTTTTTGGGTCCCTATTAAAATACGGCACCTAACACTTAGGGTACCCAAAAAGGGATCCTAATTTTGACAACAACCCATATAAGTACCTCATTATTGGGTCCTTTAAAGGACCCTTAGGGTAAACCCCGAGCCCTCAAACTCCAAACCCTGGCATCAGAGTGCCCTTGGCCCCCCAAAAAACAGCTCCAAGCCTAAGGCCGTATCTGTATATATATATATATATGTATATATGTATGTATGTATGTATGTATGTTATGTATATTCTATATATATATACACACATATATTATATGTGAGCTGTAAGACTCCAAGATAAGAACCTGCAAGTTATGCGCATGGCATTTTACGTGATGGTATGCAGAGTAGTTTCAACATGAGCCGCGAGCGCAACAGCGAAAGCGAAGATTATTGCAGCAAAACTGCAGCGAATTTTCAGAAGATATCAGAAGCTGAAGACGAAAAGACGGGTACTACTTGTACAGATGCCTGAACCTGCCCCACGAACCCCAAAACACCCAAAGTTTTATTTACATTTAAATGTGTATATGGATATATAATCTGTATATACATACTACATATACATGTATATATATATATATACATTATTGCAAACGTTCTCCCAGGATAATGGTTTTGGGGCACACGCAGTGTGGTGCCCTAACTGGAGCGGTTCACACCCATTTGAGCCACAAGGAGCTGGGAACAGAGGGATTGCTATTCCGATTCAGTGCATTCCTGGACTCCATGAAGCCTACCTTTTTAAGGTTCCTGAGAATGAGTTCTGCAAGGTTATTTGGGGTCAAGGTTTGGCCTGGTAAGAGGAGTTAGGCTTTCTAGGTTCTTTATCGGATTTTTGGGCTGGAGTTTTGGGTTTTGGGTTTGGGGCATGTCGACGGTGGACGACTTCAGCGTCTGCGATGTATCCTGTAAAGCGCATGGTTACTGCACATGGGTTTTCCGCATGACCCTGAAAGAGCTTTCGACACCTTTGCGGAACGTGGGAACCTGGTGCAAGTCTGTTGCAAGTACGTACTTTGCAAGTACGTACTTCCATGTCAGTCGAGGCTTATGTGAAGTAGCGTTTATATTAGTTTTGGTGAGTGTAGATAGGCCTCCTTTTGAATAATGGTGAATGTATATATTGGGTTTTAGTTTGGGGATACTATAGTAATATGAACCATACCCTATGTGCATTTGTTTAATGTATGTTCCCTAAGGTTTTGGAGTCTTTGAGTATGTTAAGCTCTACCTTAACCCCAAATATCTTACCTTCTGCAGGACTTATATGGGGAAATCATAAAAAGATGGCTATTTTGGGGGTGCATGCAAACCCTTCC
>BGNK01001376.1:106765-129318 GCA_003297005.1 Symbiodinium sp. clade A Y106 | reverse complement strand
GCTGGGCTGGGCTGGGTTGGTGGGCTTTCACGGGCTAAGTGGCCTGGGCTGCCGCTCGGGAGGGTGGCTAGGCGGGGCTCGACGCCGCATAAGGGGCTGTGAGCTCTGGGGCTTGGATATTGGGGAATTGGGCTAGGATTTTTTCCCACACGTTTAATGAAAATTCGAAACTAATGAAAATGCAGCTCAAAGCGAAATTTGCACAATTTCTATTTATCCTGCTCTTGAGGGTTTAGGGTTCAGGGTTTAGGGTTTAGGGTTTGGGATACTTGGCCACTGCCGGAGTTTGTCCATCGACAGTGCGACTTGGAATCAGTTTGAGTCCCAGCTTATGGTCGATTGGGGAGCCTATAGAAATGTTGCCCCCCCTTCCCCCCCCATAAAGTAGAGAGGGTGGGGTACGAATCAGGTCAGGGGTTACAAATTCCCTAAAGCTTGCAGATTCCATCATTTTGCATTTCAGCCCTTATACCGTAGAACACACACGCCTGTCTCTGAAGGTGAACGCAAACCCGTGTTAAACAATTGAATTGTACCCTAAGGACCAATTCTCACAAAGGTTTTGGGTTTGGGGCACACCCTAAACCATAGACCCAACAAAAGCCTGTCCATTGCACTTAAAAAGAAATTGAACCCTCACGCGCAAATCCGAGTAACCACTACATGTGCAACTGGGCTTCTAGCCCTTAGCCCAAAGCCGACGCTAAACTAAACCCGACAAATATGAACCCCGAGGCACCCCAACAAAGCTAAATAGCAACCCGAACCCCGAACTTTGCCAGGACGTCACCCTGCCACCCTCTATGCTGTCGCTCCCGATCCGCACCGCCCTGGATGGCCCTACCAAAGCGGATCAGGCGCATCATGCTGTCTGATTGCTCCAGCAGCCTCGCTCGTGTGGATACCCAAGCCTATTGTTGTGGGGGTCATACGTTCAAACTATGGGGTTCAATTGGCAGCTATAACCTCTTGGTTTGTACCTTATAAACAACAGTACAAGCCTCCTGAGCCCAGAACCCTCAACTCTTAAAGCATATTGACCCTAAACCGCTGCTCGCAGTCTGACATCTTACTATCAACTCCCATCGCGAGGGTTTAGGGTTCAGAGGTTTGAGGTTTCGGGTCCTGGGAGATTTCTTGAGTTTCGGGTCCCTAGAAGGATTCCTATAAGGGTCCCTGGAAGTCCTCGGAAAAGGGCTACACCAAGGGTCTACTGGATTCAGGGTGTAGGGCTCTAGGCCTGTTTGGACTTCTGGGGGGTTTGGGGTTGAGGGCCTGAGGTGTAGGGCTTGTGGCTTGTTGCTTATTTCTCATCGCTGCACCCTAAACCCTAGAGGAGGCCTGAAGCGCCGTGAGTCGCGCTTGCTTGCCCCTGAACCCAAAACCCTATGGGAGTTTCCGAAAATAGGGGACCCTAGTACAGTAGCCTAAATAGTAGGATCCTTATTATAAGGACCCCAAAAAAAGGTAACCCTAATTTTCGGAAACTCCCCTATAAACAAACCCTGAAGCCACAAGAGGCGCTGAGGCTGCTCCGCGAGGGCAACCAGCGCTTCGCCGTCGGTGCGCCCATCTCGGGAAAGTTGCGCCTGGGCGGTGTTGGGTCAGGGTTAAAGGTTTGGGTTTAGGGTTTTGGGTTTGGCGCGTTTTGCGCTTTAGGGGGGGGGGTGTGGGCATAGGGTTTGGGCCCCCGGGTTTGGGGTCTACGCGGTGATATCTACCTTGACCCCAAATCACCGGCCTTTGTCAGGACTTGTATAAAGAAATCATAACTCAAAAAGGTAGGTTTCATAGGGTCCAGGTACCGTTTTTGGGATTACCATATAGGATGCTAAATATGAACCCCCAACAAGAGCTACTACGGAGCCTCTGGGTAAGTTATATGCTTGAAATCTTAGATAGTGAACGGAATAACTTTAAACTTTTTGGCCTTATATATTAGCTCTATCTTCGAAAGTTTGAGCTTTTTGGGGGCCCGGTTGTTGAAGAAGAGACCTTCAAGAAGAGCCCAGGAGCTCCCAGATGCGCAAGGCCCTGGTGATCCTTGGACTGCATTTTCGTTGGAACGAGGTTTCCACTTGGGGTTAGGGTTTCGGAGTTTAGGGTTTAGGGATAATTAAGGGGGTTTAGGGTTGAGGGCTATAAACAAAACTTCCCGAAACCTCCGGTTGCTTAAGACTATAAATGATACTGGGGTATGTACAGTAGAAGCCAGAAAGTTGGAACATCATTATCCTCATGCCCTTAAGGTAAAGTATAAGGGGTCCTAGCACTAATCCTCCTAAAGCCATGTTCCAACTTTCTGGGGTTCACTATAACCGGTGGGTAGTAACCTACTGTTTAGGTAATTGGAGCCCCCGGGTTTGGTTTCGGGGATTCAGGGCTTTTTTGGGGTATAGCACCTTAGGGTTTGGGGGTATCGCGGTACCCAGAGACTGCAATATCCCTTTAAGGGATATACCTTAAATCATATTAGGGATCCTACTATAATTTAAGGTATTTTCCTTAATTAAGGGATTTTGGAGTCTCTGCGTAGAGGGCTTCAGGGTTGGAGATGCGTTCTGGTGTATGTGGGTCAGAGTGTGTTTCGTCGACGATCTAGATAGCGTTGAGAAGGCCCGGGGGACGTTCTGAGCAGGCCATACATACATACATACATACATAAATAGATGCATACATGCATACATACATACATACATAGTACAGACGTATACCATAGTTTCTAAAGAAGCCCTGTTCAAAGCACGAAGGCATGTATATTTAATTGCCAGGTCCCCGGAGCATCTAAGTGATCGGTTGCCGGACTTGAAGCCTCTGAGGATTTAGGGCTTTAGGGTTTAGGGCTTTAGGGCTTTAAGGCTTTAGGGTTCAGGGTTTTAGGGTTTAGGGTTTAGGGCTAGGGTTTTGGTGGGAGGGGGTTCTCCTAGGGCTCCAGTTACCTGAATAGTAGGTTACTAACCATATATTATATTTCCTAGTAACCTACTGTTTAGGTAACTGGAGCCCGAGGCTCTAATGTAGCAGCATGAACAGTCCCCAAGGGTCCAAAGGACCCAATAATTAGGTACTCGGTTTTAGGATAGTAGTTATGTAGGTTAGGTTTTTGGAGAGTATATGATTATTGGGTACTTGGACCCTTGGGGAGTTAAGAGACCAGTATTCCTGACTAGTTACGAGGAGTATTCCTTAGGGTTCCTAAAAATGAGTATACTGCAGCACACGCGCACTACAGAACCCTAATCCTGTCCGAAAATCTCCTACACTAAGCCACATAAAACCATGTGGGAGTTTTCCGAAAATTGGGGGTACCTTATTTTGGGGTCCTTACAATAAGGATCTTATTATATAGGGTACCATAAGGGTCCCCTATTTCCGGAAACTCCCATGTAGGACCCTTGCAGAGCCTACAAAACACTGTACTATTCACGATCTATTTACTAAAGGCCCCCCGTATTGTTTCAGGCTGAGTTGCCAAGGGACGTTCGTCGCTACTGAGTAGTAGTGAGCTATCGCGTAGAACATCTTTTAGGGTTTGAGGTTTAGGTTTCAATTCTTAGGGCATAGCACTTCGGATTCGGCTTTCGTTTACGTATTGCCGCAACTTCTTAATGATGAAGCTTGACAGCCTAAGTCACGCATGATGGCACCTAAAGCTCTAGGACCGTCAACCCTAAAATCTGAAACTCTTCCTCCACCCCAAACCTTAAGCCCTTGACCCAAAACCATCCTGAGCAGCAAGCCCCAAAATCCTAAACCCTTACACTTCCCTTAAGGAAAGCCGGTAAGAACCCCTTATAGATCCCTTATTTAAGGTATTAAGGAATCCGTTAAGGAAGCCTTGAAGACACTCTTGCGAGGAGAGAAGAGCAAGCGCTCTATACCCTACTTTAACCTACCAAACCCTAACTTTTTGTAGGTTCTTAGTATAAACCCTAATATTGAATTTCAGGTGCCCTACAAAAAAAGTAGGGATTGGTAGCTTAAGGTAGCCGCATACACCCTAAACCCTAAACTTTAAAACCCTAAACGCTAAAGCAAGTAACCCTTAAGAGGAGAGAAGGACAAGCTCCTCACTCGGCGATTTTGGGCCCGGCAGATTCTCTGGCGCCTTTGGAATCCCAAGTTGCAATCGATGGGAGGGTTCCTTAAAGCGATCTTCTGGGGATTTACATAAGGTTTTAGGGGCTACGGGTTCGGATTCGGTTTAGGGTTTAGGATTTAGGGGATGGATTAGGGTTTTTTTGTGATGCTTTCAGGGGCTGGGTATCCCCCTTTGACGGGAAAGCATTACCAAACGTTTTAAACTGTACCCTAAACTCCCTCGACCCCCAATTACAACCCCCTCATGTTACACTCTAAACCGCGAACCCAAACCCTAATCCTATAACCCCATCCCCCGCCTCCCTGCGATATATGCACCCTAAACGATGACGAGCCTTTGAAGAAGCCCGGGCCGACCTCCGATCTCTCAGGCGTATAAGGGCCTTGGTAATCAGAATCTTGAATCGCCAGAATAGAGTGAGAGTTTTCGTATTTATTTTTACTATAGCTACATAGGGACATAAATAGTTCTACTATGTGCAAACTTATAGCAAGTATCAGTATTATGGTGATACTGGCGCACTTATTCCGGCACCTATATGAACGAGTCCAAGGTTGCCAGAGTCCGACTAGACGGGGCGAAGACATCGCTTCCTAACTAGCTTTAAAAGTGAGCGAAGGGTTAAGAGCTTCAGGCTGTGGGGTCTTACCGGGTTTTAGGTTTGGGGTGTGGGGTTATTGTGTTTGGGACCAGAGTCAGAGTCCAGGATTTAGAAGAGCATGTGCTATGTGAACCCCCCCGCACGCTATCGGTTGGGAGGAGGGTCTGTCGTGAGAGTATGCACAGGGGATGGAACTCCATCATAGAACAGGCTGCAGGCAAGTCCAGGGGTCTAGACGTTCATTCCATCGGGGAGCCTCATGTCTACCTGCTATACCGCTGGGTTTAGGGTTTCAGCAAGCCCCTTGCATCTAAAACTGGGACTCACGGTTTCCTACTTGACATCTGGAAGCCATGCAGCTGATTCAGAAACCCTAAGTGCCAACCACCAAACAGACACGTAGAACTCCAAGACAGAACAACGACATACATGTATACAGGTGTATGCATGTTCGTTAATATGAATGCATGGTTGTATGTACGTACGTATGTACGTATGTATGTACATATGTGTGATTGTGTGTATGTGTATGTATATATATATATATATGTAGGTGTGTATGTATATGTGTATGTATGTACGTATGTATGTATGTTTGTATGTATGCATGCATGTATGTATGTATGTGTGTATGTATATACGCATGGTTGCACGTATTTGTGTATGCATGTATGTGTATATGTATTTATGTATATAAGTGTGTATGCGTGCATGCATCTTTGTCTGTATGTCTCTCTGTTTGTATGCATGTAAGGTTGTAGGTGTGCATGTATGTATGTATCTTTAGGCATGCACGTATGTAGTCATGTATGTGTGTTTTATGTATGTATGTACGCATGTATGTATGTATAGGCATGCACGTATGTAGTCATGTATGTGTGTTTTATGTATGTATGTATGTATGTATGTATGCATGTATGTATGTATGTATGTATGTATATGTATGTATGTCAGTATGTACGTATGTATGCATGTATGTATGTATGTAGGTGTGTATGTATGCATACATGTATGTTTGTTTTATATACACGTATGTGCACACGCATACGTCGAGTGCGGTACGTTACGCCATGCTTAGGGCTTAGGACCAAGCTCGTCGATCTCAAGCAAAAGCCCTCTGTTTCACGAACCCACAGCCCAGATTGTCCCTAAAAGTTTGACTTAGGAGACAATTTTCGATGCCATGCCGGGGGACATCTTCGTTCTGCGCAATGCGGGGAACACGTGCACCCATGCAGAGGCAACAAGTTGTCGGATGATTTGGGGTCAAATGGAGCCGCCCAGTAGTACGAAAGCCTAAATACTCGGTAATATTCTTCCTTCATCGTCAGTATAGGCCTATACTGTAACCCGCAAAGCCTATTCTAAATACACCTTGGTGGCGGAAGATGCAAATAAGCCATGTCCAGGATCCCCGTAATTATAGCTCAAAGTACAATCCTTGGTTGAGTATCCTATATGTAAGCCTCCTTAAGAGTACGGGTTAACGTACATTTGGGGTTTTCCTTGGGTGTTTAAAGAACACGACACCAACAATAGCGAGAAGAAGAACTACTGCTTCATTGGCCTGGTGTCTTGGTATGAACCCAACAAAATATAGACGCCTGACTAGTTAGCCCTATTTTTCAATTTTAGTCCCTAGTAAAGATGTAGAATACCCCCTTGCTAATTCCTAAGGGCCATATATTGGCCCAGTATAGTGGTGGTTAGACGCCGTGATGGGGCCTCGCCCAAAGCAGGTATTCTTTGCATACTTAAGCCTCATGACATCCCGCAAACCCGAACTTCACACCCAAACTGTAAACCGTAACCTTAACCATAAACCCTTTAATTAACCGTCAGCCCCATATCCCAGTGCGATCTGCACACCTCTAGGCTCAGGGGGCCTATTAAGTCGGTTTCAAGTGCGATGTTGGGCAGGACCCGGAGGGTCCATGTATCCAAACAGTTTATACTTTGGCCCTATAGCACTTATATACAGGGACAACTGTCAAGCCAACATAAGCCCTAAAGCCTAAACCTTAAAATCCGAAACCATAAACTGCCCTAAACTCAGAACCGCTACCCCTAGCCACTAAACGAGCTCCTTAAAGGAACTTTCCCTAAAGCAACACGAGACTTGCACCTCGCGGCTTTTGCCATGGAAACCAAGTCCCAAATCCCAGGGTGAGCAGAGTCTAAAACTAGTGTCTCTGAAAACCCTGCGCACAACCCTTCGCACCTTGGAAAATGTTCGTTAAGCCTGTCCGACCGCTTTACGAAACCCTTGTGGAGCTTTCAACTTGTAACCATGTAAGAACCGAAGCGCAGCAGCAAAGGGGAGCGTCATGGCCTCGCTGGAATTCGCGATTGGAGCGATGCTGGGCAGTTAAGTTGTATTTGTTGCCCTCGGTATGGGGCATAAACAGGCCTTGTGTTTGTGATGCACATTCCGGGCAGTTTTGAGACTTGCAGGTGTTCTGTAGCGTTTCTTGTGCATACTTTGCCAAAACTCAAAGTGTAAACTGAAAACCCCATAAGCATTGGACAACTCAGGATAAGCACTCAGTTGATCCTCGTGCTGGGCCATACGAGCTGCAGTGCCATCAGTGGTGCAACGAAGGCCAGCAGACGCATATTCCGTCCAGATATTTTCAGCGATACACGGAACACCACTGAGCCGGATTTGCAACTCCGATAATACATGTACTTATAATGTACTTTCGGATTTTGGATTCGGGCGCCCCGCCGCGCGGAAAGGGTGATCTACGTCTTGATAACGTAGGATACAGTATGTTTCAAGTCGTTCCAGGCGCAGCGGCACTGAGAAACAGTGCCACAGCCCTCCGACCAAAAAGGCAATACATTCGCCGCTTGTTTCGTGCCGATGTCGAAGCTTAATTACGTAGAGCAGCCGCAGGTTTATCAATCAAGCACATCATAAGTCTGAACTTACCCTAAACCCCAGAAACCCTTTAAGCTAAGATATGTATAGAGTAGAAGCCCAAAAGTCGGAAACCCAGTAGCCTCAATCCTTAAGAGTCATATATAGGGAATCCCAGCACTAGTTGTCCTTAATCCGGTTTCGAACTTTTTGGGGTTTACTATAGGTGTTCTCGGGTGGGCTTTTGTAGCTGCGCAACTGCCGGCCCTCTGGGCCGAACTTCGTCACTTCAACTGCAGGCCCTACCTTAGCCTACCAAACCCTACTTTCTTGTAGGTCTTTATTACGAACCCTAATATGGAGTTTATAGGGACCCGACAAAAAAGTAGGGTTTGGAAGGTAAAGGTAAACCCTCTACCTGAAAACCTACAGACTTGGGATTCCAGGCTCATCATGCATAAAAAGCCTGAAAACCCTGAACCGTAGCAGCCCTGTTAAGCTTCAAGACCTAAGTCCTAAACGTAACATTTCTTCAGATGAACTTTCGCTCCTGGAAATGCATCGTTTAGGAGCACGTGGCGATTGTTCAGGATGTTCGGAAGGTGTTTATCGGGCTTGACGGTCCGGGCTTGATACCAGTTGAACCCCAGAAGAGTTTATGTTTCCATTCCCGGTACATGGATGCGAGGTAGCAACTTCGGGTCGCCATACTTTTCAGGCTACGGGCGAACTCTATGTTAAGAAAACTACGTTGCAGTTCCAGGGTCTGGGAAATTTCTTAACAGAACAGGTTGCATAAGAAATGTACTTCCCTCCCGAGAGTCCGGTGTACATCTTAAATGCACTCCTCACCATCACCCGTAAGTAAATCCCATCAAGCTTTCTGCAGTTCCAAAACCAGCATTTTGAGCTTCCCAGGCCTTGAAAAAGCGTTTTTTTGGTGGTTTTGGAACTCTGCTGCGCTCCTGCCCTGCCTGCTCTGCCCTAGCTGCCCTGCCATGCCCTGGCTTTGAGCAGTTCCAAAACCAGCATTTTGAGCTTCCCAGGCCTTGAAAAAGCGGTTTTTTTTGGTGGTTTTGGAACTCTGCTGTGCCCCTGCCCTGCCGTGCCCTTCCTTGCACTGCCCTTGCCCTGATTGGGGGCTTTCAGGGTCTCAAATTTAAATAAATTCTTGTTGGGGCACCCAGAGTCTCACATAATTTATTGTTGGGGCAATCAGAGTCTGATTTCTTGTTTAAGATTTCTTAATACAGAGCTCGACCATATCCACTTGGTAAGCTGTATGCCGTCGTCACGCGTTCCAGCCCGGGCAGACAGGAAGTGGGCATATGGCATGCACGATCCTCGTGACAGTTGTCGTTTTCGGACCCGAGCGCTCCAGGGCAAACAACCCCCACCTGCCAAGTGCATGTGTTGCGCAATGAGAGTGTGTAAGGAGACGAAAGGTGCGTGCAGATAGGGTAACGATTGAGAGGTTTGGGCTTTTGCGATTCGCGACATAAATGCTAGGCCGGCGCACAACATGCGTCGAGCATTGTGTCAGTCACAGTGCATCTTCTGCCTGTATCCCAAGCTAAACCTCGTGCACTTTGCCTTCGGGTTTCCCAGCCGCAAAGCATGTCGATTTCATGCCAACGTAGTTTTAAGCCGCCGTTAGTCAGTGTGCAGCAGGCATAGTTTTTTACAGATATTTTTCTCCTGCGCGTGCAATTTCTGAAGTAGGATTCAGTTGCGGCATTCCATGGCTTGGGTGTGTCAACCGATGCTGTTACTTCTGTCCCAATACCCTAGTAGCAGAGTAGGTAACCTTTAACCTTTTGGGGTAGTATAATCCCTATATAATCCTTATATTATGAAAAAGGCTAACCTTTGGTTTCCCATGATACCCGACAAGTAGGATACTGCCCGTGTATGTATGTGTTCGTGTTCCCGTTTTACAGTCTGGTCCCGATTCACATTCTGAAATCTTTTGCGGGTGTTATTGGCGCACCCAATGTTGCGAAATCAGTGGTCTTAATTTCACCCGCAACGAAGTTTTTACGTAGCTTCATGTGGGAAAGTCTGTAGCAAAGGATGATGCAAGCCTTAAACAAATTGGACCAACGAACCATCACAACATCCAGCCCACGAAAGTCGCCCCCAAAGCTTGAGCCGTTGTCTCATAATCCCGAAAGCCCAAGGTTTCTGAATTTTAACTAGCAGGCGTAAGTCCTAAGCAGGATGTAGAGCTCTGGGCGTTTTGGAGTTATGGGTTGGGGCGAGGAGTTTCCTGAGCGCATGTCAATTGAGGGGTTGGTGTGTTCGGTGTTCAAGATAGCTCTCTGGCGAAGATACGCCAGCAATCAGCTGTCGCTGTTGGCGACAGCTTTTTTTTGCTTGACTTGTTTGGAGTCTGGACATTGGCTTCTGGACATGCAGTTCTGACCCTAAACCCTGAACCTTAAACCCCTCCACCCTTACGCCCTTACACCCCAAAACCCACGACCCCTAAACTCTAAACCCTAAACCCTACAAACCTAAATCCTATACCCATGGAACCATCACCGGCAGACGACAACAACCGCTTCGAGGACCGAGAGAATCCTGGTTAGTTCCCATGAGAATCCCCAAAATCCAACCCGTAACCCACGAACACACCGGGCCAAGCAGGGTCCCAGCCCACAGGCTCCGAAACCCCTTACATAAGGAATGTTGGCCACCTTGAGATGATTTAATGAATGTCAAAGTTATTATGTTTCTTAGTTCAGGGGTATTGGAGTCTTTGGGAACCCTAAACCTTTCAACACTGAATCCTAAACCTAAACCTTCAGCCGTTTGGGATTGCGCAGGTGTTTCTCCAGTCGCAGATGGCAGTGAAGACGAAGGTCCGGGCCTTTCTGAGCATGTCAGTCTTTAAGGGTTTAGGGGTTTAAGTTTAGGTTTGGGGGTTTAGGGGTTAAGGTTTTAGGGTTTACCGGAGTTGACGGTCTCGAGGAGGATGCTTGGGCAAAAGGGATTTTTAATTTTCAGGGAATTTCAGGGTTTGCTGTTGGGGCTTGTAGTCGGGCCATCTGACATAAATCAGCAAGAACCGCAATGCTTTACCAGGTTGATAGGTTGAGGTTGTTAGTTAGGCCGCTTAGGACCTCAAGCACCCCCAAGCCCCGATCCTGGATCCTAAAGCCTACAGCCCTAACACTGAACGCTCTCAACCCTAAGCCTTATAAACCCTAGATCCCGCACCCCCAAACCCAAAACCCTATAAACCCTACACCCCTAAACCCTCATCTCCCCAAATCCTGAACCCAAAACCCTAAACCCTGAACCCTAAACCATTAACTCCCCCAAATCCCCAGACTCACCGTTAAAGCCCTCCGGCCCCGAAGCGCGAACTCCCACAGTCAAAGAGCGGCTACAAGTAAACACGAGTCAACCTTACTTGGAGGTTCATGGGTAGTTATGAATGGACATATAAGTCCCCTAATATGGATTATAACTATAGTTGCCCTACTTATAACCCCACTTATAACTACCCATGAACCTCCAAGTACCCGGTTCTAAGGACCCAGGTTTAAAGTTTAGGGTTCACCCTTACCCTAAGGCTCTAAGGTCTCATATTATGAGNTAACCCCACTTATAACTACCCATGAACCTCCAAGTACCCGGTTCTAAGGACCCAGGTTTAAAGTTTAGGGTTCACCCTTACCCTAAGGCTCTAAGGTCTCATATTATGAGTTGTTTTGGACCCGAAAAACCATACTACGTGAGGTTTTTTATGGGTTATTTTGAGCATCAGGGTTATAGAATGTAGATGAGATACGGTGTTTGATGTCATTCTCTCCCGAATGCTGGCAGCCCTTAGGGCCAGCGCGTCCTCACACCGGGCAGCAGTTGCCAGCATACTGCAAGCCGGTGGGCAGGGGTGGGCACAAGCAAGCTAAGCAGTTCAAGCCCGGCCAAAGCCGAGGCCGCTTTGCCAAGCTCACTCATGCTCTTCAGAAACTACAGGTTATCAGCTGCATCAGCTCATGCAGCTGTGAGACAAATGTTCTCGAATGTGGCCAAAGACTGTTGCGAAGCTATATGCTCGGCAAGCGCCCACACCCCTCGGCTCGCCGATGGTGCATATGGCACAGCACGATGTTGTGAAACATCGCCGTTCCGCTTCGGTGTGTGCTTAAACAAAACGGAGCACAGTTGGAGCTGCCCTTGGACATCAACATGTTTGGCAAAACGGAGTTCCAGTTGCAGATGGCTGCCCTTGGGCGCACGCTGAGGCCAAGTGTGGAAGCCAAGTATGTGGATCAATGTTGCGCACCCGGTTTCGAAGGAGGGGGCTGTAGATGACATACAGTCAGTGTTTGATGTCATTCTCTCCCGAATGCTGGCAGCCCTTAGGGCCAGCGCGTCCTCGCACCGGGCAGCAGTTGCCAGCGTGCTGCAAGCCAGTGGGCAGGGGTGGGCACAAGCAAGCTAAACAGTTCAAGCCCGGCCAAAGCCGAGGCCGCTTTGCCAAGCTCACTCATGCTCTTCAGAAACTACATAGAACCGTACAGGAGCGACTTGGGGGTTACCGAATATTAGGGGATCCTACTATGGTACCATAAATAGTAGGATCCTTATTATACGGACCCCAAATAGGGCCCCCTAATTTTCGGAAAGTCCTATTTAAAAGCCGTGGCAGAGGTCAACAAAGCTCTGGATAAGCTGTTGGATGGACTGAGCGTGGTGATCTCGAAGGCAACGGCTTCTTTGGGTTTAGGGTGTCAGGGCGTTGGGGTTGGGGATTGGGGGTTCATGTTTGGTGCTTGAGGGTTTCTAGGGTTTTCGGTCAACTCGAAAAGACATGTCTACTCCCCTATAATAATCAGTATCTATACCCCAAAGCCCTTCGCCGGACAATGGACAATAGAAGACAACTTGAGAGCCTGCAGTTTCCCCGAACCTTAAACCCTAAACTTGTCAACTCAGCCTGAGAGTCTTGAGCTCACGAACCTAGCCCCAGTTAGTCATTTCGCAGAGTTTTGGGGGTATGGCGGTTCAAGGGTGTAGGGGCTCATGGATTTTTTGTTTAGGGTTTCTAAACCCTAAACCCCTAAACCAAAAACCTTTTCCATCAATCAGACGAAGTTCCACTGAAAGTTCGATTCCTTGACTGACAGGCTCACAGAGTTGGAGGACATGAACCTCACACAATACAGGGACCTGAACCAATAGACAATGTCCTTCCGTAGGGATCCTTGACTTAAGTATGCTCCTCTACACCTCAAACACGGCACTTTATGTAACGTCATAAACCCCAACCCCCAAACCGAAGTGATGATGCATCACCAGGCCGCTGAACAGCTGGGACCGGATGCCACGGAGGAGGACATTGCCAGCCATGCGGTGCAGTTGAATGCCGTGGCCTAAGCTTGACCCTGCTTGTTTTAAAAGGAGAAAAGCGGCGCAGACCCTAAACCCTAAACCCCAAGACCCTAAACCCTGAAGCTAAACCCCAAAGAACCTTAAACCCTAAACCTCAGCCCTTAAACGCTATACCCTTAAACCCGGAATAACCTTAAACCCTAAACCCCGAAAAACCCTAAATGACCTCTCAGGTCTTCCACACCATCGAGTTCCTCCACCGGAAGAGCGAACTCGTCCGCCAGAAGCTGAAGGATGGCGCAGGGGTTTAGGTGTCTAGGGTTTAGGGCTTAGGGTTTAAGGGTTTAGGGATTAGGGGTTTAGGGGTTTAGGGGTTTAGGGATATTCGGGGTTTAGCGTTTAGGAATTTCAAGGGTGTCATTTAGGTTCCTTAAGGGTTTCTCAGGGACTTCCAAGGATGGGAGTTTGAAATTGCAGGCTTACTGTAGTGAAGTGTTCGTAGGAAGGACTGTGCACAACGTTTAAACAACATTCCAAGGGCTTGTTCAACACACATTGTTGCTTTTGTTGTTTCTAAGCCTGGGGTTTAGGGTTTAGGCTTTAAAGCCCTAAAGCCCTAAAGCCCTAGACCCTAAACCCTAAAGCCCAAAACCCATGTCATGAGTGGTTCAATCCTAGGTTCCTGACTACGGCCCAACTTTTGCCCATTCTATTTTAGGGTCTCCTTATTAACACCGAATAGTAGGAACAAGTGCACCCTCAAAAAAAGGGGCTACTCAAAAACCCAGACCCTAGTACATACATCAGATCCTTTTAAAGGAACCCTATAAACCCCTAAAGAACCCGTTTCAAGGAACCCTATACATCCCTATACCAGATAAAAGGGGCAGGAGCCGCATAGTCGTGAGGCTGCTTGGTTTCGGTTGTCGCGGGTTTGTCGTAGGGCCTAGGTCTTCGGTGTTGTACGGCTTTTCTGAGTTTCCAGTCAAAAAATCAGATAAAAGGGGCGACCCCGGATCAAAGGGGCTACCCAAAAACAGGGTTTAGGAATTAGGGTTAAACCCTAAACCCTAAGCCCTAAACCCTAAACCCTAAGCCCTAAACCCTAAACCCTAAACCCTAAACCCTAAACCCTAAGCCCTAAACCCTAAACCCTGAACCCTAAACCTAGCATCCCTGACGGAAGGATGGTGAATTGGAGATCCAAGGGGCCCGGGCCCCGGTGAGACTGAACGTAAGGCCTTGGTTTTAGGGCGTTTAGGGTTTAAAGTTTAGGGGTTTAGGGGTTTATAGGGTTTAGGGGTTTAGGGTTTAGGGTTTAGGGATTTAGGGGTTTAGGGGTTTATAGGGTTTAGGGATTTTGGGGTATTAGGGGTTTATAGGGTTTAGGGGTTTAGGGGTATTAGGGGTATTAGGGGTTTATAGGGTTTAGGGGTTCAGGGTTTAGGGGTTTAGGGGTTTGAGGTCTAGGGCGTTTAGGGTTTTCAGGGGTTCCTTGAAAGGGATCTATAAGGAGTCTAGAGAGGTTTAGGGATCTTCGGATTTTGGGGGTTCAGGGGTTTAGGGATTCAAGGGTTTAGGGGTTTGGGCCTCAGGGTTTATTTGGTTGTTATGTCATGTTTTGCTAATTCGTTTTATGAGTTGAGCTCGTTTGTCACTGTTGTTTTGTAATGTTGCTTACAGTTCTTGTTGTGGTAATGTCTGTTGCATGTGTCGGTGGGTTCCTGTCTGTTGTTTACGGTCGAATTTCAATGTAGCCGTTATGGCAGTATGTATTTCTGGTCATCTCTTGTTGCAGTGATTGAACTGTAGAACTGTTCGCTATGACATTTGTGTGTTCCTGCTTTAAGTCCGTGATCTTGTTGGTTTGGCATTCATTTCCATTTCATGGGTCGGGATTGAAGCGTGGGTTTACCGATCACAGTGTAGGGTTGCAAGGTTTAGGGCTGCATCAAGTTCGGGTTAACGATTCCGGAAGCCTACGACATGAGTTCATTGCGATTTGTGAGTTGTGTAATTCTGTTTGTTTTCTTGCTATGACCCTCTCTGCTGCCCGTGTACAGGCCACTGCCATCGTCACTTCTCACTCATGTGCATATGGACATCTCTCTTTGCTACTATCAGGGTATGCATAGCAAGTCGCCATGAGTGATCAGAGCTGAGGCTATATATGACCTCGAGAGCGGTCGCGTGGAGTTCCTGGGTAGGCATCCTGAGTGCCGTAATATAGGGGCCTAATAGAATACACAACAATTACCTACATTATTTTGAGGTTCCAAGCCCTATGCTAAGTATTAAGACCCCTACACTATAGTACCCATAGAGATCCCTTATAGACCCCCGGAACCCTACTGAAATTATTAAGGCCACCTATATAATGACCCTTCATGCCGCCTCCCACATCTTCCCTGTGGGCCGATAAAAGGCTAAACTTTGCATTCTAGAAGGATCCGTGATCCTGTATGGTGGTAGTAGGTTTAGGGTTTAGGGTAGGGGCTGTCGGGCTTTTTTGGTTAACGTTCTACATTCTGAAGGCCCTTGACCCTGAAACTGGCATGGAGTGCTGCTTTCTTTGAGGTAGTGCTTGAAGTGCACAGTTTGGAGTTGTGCGCGTTGCCGTGTGTCTGGTTCTGTGAACTTACTGTTCCGGTACATGGGTTCTTGCTTGGAAAGGGTTTAGGGTTTCGGGGTCCCGGGTTTAGGTTTAATATTGTGTCCGACATGAAATGACAAGCCCCGGAATAAGTCATCGAGGGAGCGTTTATACTGCGGTGACACTTAAAGAAGTGGAGGGTGGTCAGACAGCCAAGGCCGCGGAGGTATTACACAAGTTTTGTTTAGATTTTTTTCAAAAACCAAACCCTACACCAACAAAAGCCTTTAAACAACAAACAGCGACTATAAACCAGGGGCTGCAAGAAGATGCCATGATAGAACGTTCCAGGCCACCCGAGACAATGCGTCCAGCTCTGATCCCTACAGTGAAAAAATTAATTAAAGTGTAAACCGCACAAACTGTGAGGGTTTGGTGTTGCAGGGTTTAGGATTTTAGATTTAGGGTTCAGGGCTTTAGGCCTGTAGGGTTTAGGGTCGCTTGCCAGGCGCAGTGCAAAGCCAGGCAGAAAGAAGCGAAAGGGCAGCCAAGGTCGAGGTGAACGAGGGGAAGAAGAGTCAGGGAGCTGATCTTGCTGGCGTCACGAACCACGACGTTTTTGATCCTGCACACAAGTTTGTGGGCCCTCCTGGTCACTAGCAGGCCTTTCTCCGCACCGTCGCGAGCGGCGGCGAGATCGACGGCTGCGAGCGATCCTAAACGCAGACCCGAAGCCCATTCTGACATCCTGAAGATCTCAGAGTAGCCTCACCTCAATCTTAATTTACATCCTAGACTCTAAACTAGTCCGGCCCTGTAAACCCCAATTAAACCCTAAACCCCTATACCGCCTATACCCCAAATCCTTAAGTTTAAACCCTGAACCACGAAAAAACTAAACCCCGAAATCCGAAACCCCTGAACCTAAACCTCAATGGGCCGCAAGAAGCACTAATCCCCTAAACCTAAACCCCGAAATGTGCCCAACAAGCCCCGTGGAGGCATCCTTCACATGCGGATTTAATGGCAGAGATCGCCGGGATGGATCGTGAGCTGGGTGCGTGAGCCCGTAGGTGAGGTCACAGGGAGCCCAGTACTGTAAGGGCCTAAAGAATAGGGTTTAGGGATTTCTCCTTGCTATAATTATAGTATAATAGACCCCCAAGCCCTATTCTAATTATTAAAGTCCATATAGTTGGTGAGGTCACAGGGAGCCCAGTAGTGTCTGTGGGGCTTAGCCCCAGCCCAGTAGGGTTTAGGATGAGTTACAAGGTTCACACGCGGTCCGGCAATCTCAGCTCTGTCGCAGTGTGAGGTTCGTGGCATAGGGCACTGCCAGTGAGACTAACTTCTGATTCTGGTAACCCGTTACTGTTCGTGCTTCCAAGAGGTGTTGCGCGAGCAGGCATGGGCTGGCCTCTTCCCAGAGAGCCCAATATCCCTTAATTAAGGAATATGGCTTAAGTTATATAGGGCTTCATATGATGATTTAAGCTATACTCCTTAATTAAGGGGTATTGGGCTCTCTGGGTTGCTGTTTTAGATTTAAGGTTGGTTCTGGTTTGAAAATATTGGCATGCATACTCGAGCCTTCATGCTTGGAGGTTCATGGGTAGTATACGAATGGAGTTATAAGTCCCCCAATATGGGTTATAAGTATAGTTGCCCTACTCATAACCCCACTTATAATCACCCCTAAACCCTAAACCCTACACCCTAAACCCTAAACCCTACACCCTAAACCCTAAACCCTAAACCCTAACCACCCATGAACCTCCAAGTGATTTTCGTTGGAACTCAGAGCTAGGGGTGACAGAGGCGTTTAGGGGTTTAGGGTTTGGGATTTAGGGTTTAGGGTTTAGGGGTTTAGGGTTTAGGGGATGGACTTACTGGGCCTCCAGCTCTGTTATTCCCCTTCCAGATCTTAGATCCCCAATACCCAACCTTTAAACTTTTTTGGTTCTTATAGTTTAGTAGGAATCGGAAAGTTTAACCTTTTATTTCTGTCGCTTATTGAGGTAGTAAGAGATATTCGCCAACTCCCAACGTCGTCGCAGTATCTAGAATATTGAGTATTGAGATGTTCTAAGAGCAAGCATCGGAAAGCCCTTCTGAAACTCTGATGTGTTGACCTCATCCGTTTTCAGGCATCAGTGGTCCGCGCATTTACGCCAGCGCTTCTTCGCCTTTTTGAGAAATGTGTGAGATGGGGGTTTGAACCCGAGGTTTGCGTGGGGGTGCATCCCAAACTCAATGGTCCCACGACGCACGCCTCAGTCGTTTGAGGAAGGCTTACATTCAGCACCGTTACGCTTCGCACTGTGGACTGTGGAGCACTGTCATGGGCACTTGCCCCAGCTGTTTCGTTCCCGATCGTGGATCTCATTGCCCTGGTCATTAGTGGGAAGGAGAGAATGGACCTGTGCAGTTCCGTGATTTTACAAATACACTGCAGGGCTTTGAGTAACTATTACTGAGCGCCCCTATATGGTTATAGCATCTTGCACCTTAAACCCTGTTCCAAATACTGGACCAGGCTTATTAGACTTCGTGCACTAAACCTTAAACCTAAAACTCAAGAACATGGCCTTTAACCCCTCCTTCCCTGCTAATGTAAGTACCAGGGTGTCCTCCAACCGCCGATGCTTTGGAGGAGACTTGCCCTGCGAAGCAGCAGAGTACCTCCGAATCCCGGGCTCCACTCAGGGAGTCGAAAGCACTAGTAGATTCAGGGTGTGAGCTTCGGGGGAATGGGAGTTTCAAGAATTAGGGGCACCTTATTTTGGGGTCCTTATAATAAGGATCCTACTATTTAGAGTACTATACTAGGGTCCGCTGTTTGAGAACCGTTTCAACAGGAAGAGCACAATTGCACTCCAAACGGCAGGGCAACAACAAGCAGCAACAGAAGCAGGTAGCAGCTGCTCCAAGAGCAAGACAGCAATTTTATCCAAGGTCACTAGTGGCAGCAAGGCGATATGAGAACGTCAACATTGGCAGTAGTACTATTGCTCTAACTGTTAGTATGGTTCGAGCTTGAAGCAGCACGGGCCGCAGCTCGGTAACAAGGGCGATAATTACCATCAAGCTGATTAACCGCCGTTGCCATAGTTTTCAGTATCACCTGTCTGCACAACTTACAGCCACCATCAATTCAGAATAGCTGCTGCGGGTTGTTACCAGTACTGGTTGCAAATTTAATTTCGTTAGATTTTCTCTCTGCTTGATGCGAAGCTATTCTGGATGTCCCTGCCTTTTGGAACCAACAATGTTCCGGTTCTTCTTGGTTTTACAGTTCCGTTCACAGCTGATAGTACTGCCTTCGCTGCATGACTATGACGATTGCTCACTCATTGACAGAGTTTTTCCTGGTTTGTTGCCTGAAGCCTGCAGCTAGCACATATGCTATCAGTGTGCTCGTTCTGGTGGGACCGGCAAAAATACCGAACAGTTCTAACTTTTCGTCATGAGTCATGACCATCATAGTCGCAGTAGACGGAGACGTCGAAGCACAAGTACAAGATCTAGAAGTGGCAGGAGCAGTATCGTAGCAGTAGTAGTAGTAGCAGTAGTAGTCGTCGTCGCAATAGCAGTAGTCGTAGCCGTAGTCTTAGCCGTAGTCGTAGTAGTAGTAGTAGTAGCAGCAGCAGCAGCATAGTTTTGGTAGCAACAGGAACAGACTTCGTGCGTGTAGTCTTACTGGCAGCTTTGTTGCATGGGTAGTGACGGATAGTGTTGCCTCAAAAGTTCTGTAGGTCGATGTGCCAACGAATGTGCCCAACATAGATGCTTACTGCATCAGCAGCTGCCCCTTTCTAACCCTAACACAACACTCCCGAAACTACAACCCAGAATAATATGCCTTTGCTTCGCCTGACAGCCCCCATATGGGAGTTTCCAAAATAGGGGGACCTTATTTTGGGGTCCTTATAATAAGGATCCTACTATTTAGGGTCTATATTAAGGTCCCCTATTTTCGGAAACTCCCATATAGTTGTAGATATACTATGATACAGCCCAAGACCTGACTTACTATTCAGGCCCTGATGTTACTGTTGCCACATCCCTAGAACTGGCAGAGCCCCTTGTCCCATGTATGCCCCAAATCGGCCCTAGGCAAACCCTCAACAGTTTAGCATTACGAAGCCCGAAACTCTTAAAACCATAACGGCCTAAATCCACAGCAACCCGAAAACATGAAGCGCCTTTAAAGCTTGACGCCTTCGCGGTTAGCGTCCTCAGCCGTAATGAAGCCTGGAGAGACACTACCAATACTATGTTAAAGGGTTCTTGTTATAACTATGACTACTATACTATGATGAACCCAAAACCCTACTATGATTTCTTGAAATACGCCCTTAAATATATGGGTTTCTGGTGCTCTATATCAGACTCAAGGCCTGAAGCTTTGCCTGGGGATCGGCTATACAGTCTCGAAGATTTTAGCAGGCTGAGCGCGCCAGCACCTGGTGTCCCTGCCACATAGCTTGCTTCTCCCTTTGAACCCTTTTGAAGCTCTCCAACCCTAAACCTTACCTTAATTAAGCCCAAATAATGTACCTGTTTAAGGACTTATATAAAGGAATCATGTGAGGGAACCCTAAAAAGGTAGGTTATTCAGGGTTAAGGTAATGGTTTATGGTCATCCTTGGTTGGCGGAAAAGCAAGGTAAACTTTTAAACACGCAGGGCGCCATAAACCATGGACTCGAAGACGACAAAAAGGACCAGCAGTTTCGCTGAGTGGTAAACCGCTTGAGGAGTTTTCTGCAAGCCGTACACCCTTTGGCCTCGAGTTTTGATGTCATTCATTCCCAACTTTCAAAACAGTAAAAGATGCGACAGTTTCCAGCCTTATACCCGCCTCAGCTAGTTGCACTGACCATCAGGCCATCAGCCGGTTTAGAGGTGTTTGAGGTTTATAGGGTTTAGAGTTTAAGGCTTAGGGTTTGGGGTGCAGGGTCTAAGGCCTTGGGTTTCGGGGTTTCGACGGACTTAGGGTTTGGATACCTTTCTAGGGCTCAGGGCTTTGGTGTTTGGAGTCGATGATTCAGATGTAGGGACAGGGCTTTGGTCAAATCGGGGGTCACTGCTGCCTAGACGCCGAAAAAAGTTTGTGGCAGCTTGCTGGTTATGGGTATTGCAAGGCTTATTTAGGGCAACAGCCAACCCACCAGAGAGGTAACTGGGCTTCTAGGGCTTTAGTGTTGACGACGAACCCGGCATTCTCCGTAATGAGGTCCGCATAGTGTGGGGTACTTGAATTAATGCAGGGTTTTGGCAGTTTGATTACTCTGTTCTCCCGAAGGCCAAGGGTCAAAGGTAAGATGCTGGTGATGATGGGGGTCAGAACTGGCCCCAGTAAGGATATCTTACTTAAACACTTCTAGCCCCCCTGACAGTCTAGTCAACTCTAATCCCGGATCCCTTCCTTAACCCTGAATAACCTACTTTTTCAGGGTTCCTTAGGATGATTCCCTTCTTTGAGCCCTTAAAAAGGAAGGTGATTTGGGGTTAAGGCTAACCCTAGGCCCTCTGGTGCCACAGGGAGATGGAACTTACTCCGAAGGAGGAAAGTCGATCTTTTTGAAGTTGAACATCTTCTGGGTTTGGGGTTTAGGGTTTAGCGAACATCTTCTGGGCTTGGGGTTTAGGGTTTAGGGGAACATCTTCTGGGTTTGGGGTTGTAGGGTTTTCGGTTCAGCGCTTGCAGCGTTCTGGGCCTAGGTGTTGGATTACCTCGAAGCCCCAAGGCCCTGAATTGATCCCCTACAGCCAGAGACCTTATGTAGCCCATTATGCTAGCCCCTTGTAGAACTCATACAGCAACCCATTAGGGACTATATATTACAGCGGTACATACCCTAATGGCCTGCCGGTGTGGTTCAATATGCCAAGAGTATTCAATATGCCTGGCTCAAGGCCCACTAGACACCCGACATGGGTCGGCATTCACGAGTGACTTCCGGCTCGACCAGCCGGAAANGGTTCAATATGCCAAGAGTATTCAATATGCCTGGCTCAAGGCCCACTAGACACCCGACATGGGTCGGCATTCACGAGTGACTTCCGGCTCGACCAGCCGGAAAGTCACTTCCAACCAGCCGGAAAGTGACCCCGAGCAGCCGACAGGTTAGACTCGCGAAAGACAACACAATGTTCCACGAAGCTTTCGTTTGCTCACTGATCTAGAATTTTCAGCACAACCTGTCCTCGGACCCCTTGTTGTTTTGTCAAGCACCCGATCTCCTGCGTCTTGTTTCTGGCTTTGACACATGTGCCCGTCAGGACATCATTTGATGGCCCGGGAAGCACGGCCAGCATCATGACTTCCGCGCGCGGGAGCTTCCGAGATTTCATGTTTCCGGAGCTGCTGTTGGCGAAACTTACGCAGTATTCATCAGCATCCGGAGTCCAGGAATCGAGNATCGAGGAGTCCCGAAGACGCAAGACACACATGGTGAGCATCGGTGTGTTGTAAGCCGGTGGGGTTTGATTGCCGGACACGATACCCGTGGGAGCAACATCATCATATGGGTAGAGGGTGTTGAAAAACATGCGGAGTGGACAAGGGGAATCGATCCCATCGCGCCCAACCGCTTGTCTCGGCCCGAGATGGCCGAGATTGCTGGGTTGGGCTTGTTTCGTGGGTCCCGCAAAAATTCTAAGCTGACCTTTCAGTCTCGAGATTACGGCAGGTTATGTTGCACATTCATGTGATGCCCTATCCGAGACACGCTTTTTCCTCGAACAAAAAGAGCCTTGTGCACCGGTTGCCAAACGAGTACGGGTGAAGCCGCCAAAATTGGNGCAAAAGCTGAGAATCAACGACCCAGCCATTCAGCCATTGGGGCTTGTTTTCACGGAACCGACAAACCACGTTGTTTACCTTTTGTGTTTTGTGGTCGACGAAAAGTACCCGAAGTTTGCTTTCGTAGGAACTGTTGTCGCTTGGCTCAAGTCTTTAGGTTCAGTTGTGTCTACGGGTGTAGTATGTAGCCTGTAAGGCTACCGGTGTATAACACGCACAAAAAAGGGTTTAGGATCTA
>BGNK01001376.1:19960-103191 GCA_003297005.1 Symbiodinium sp. clade A Y106 | reverse complement strand
ACCACGGGACCAGAGGACCAGGGGACCAAAGGACCAGGGGACCAAGGGGACAGAAAAAAAAAAAGGGAGCAAAAAAAAAAGGGAGTGAAAAAATACGCCCTCCCCTTTAAATCCCAAAAACCCGACGAACCCTAGATCCACCCAACCCCTACTGTAAACCCTAAACCCCTTGTTTCCAAACCCCAACCCATCAACCCTATATAAAAGTATATAGTACCCGTATAAGGATCAAACGATCCCTATACAGGAACCCTCTAAACTTTAAACCCTGAGGTCCAGAGTTTTCTGCTGCTTTCGGCGTCGGAGCCAGGCCAGCGCCAGTGCAGCGCAGCCGGCCGAGGACAACGCGAGGCTCTGGAGCCCCAGGGCGCGGGCGCGCATGGCTGAAGAGCCCTTTTTGGGCGTCTTGGGTTCTTTGTTGAGGTTTATGAAGACTTTCCCGGATTTTAGCGCCCCCCCCCCCCAAAAGGCGCTATTTTAGCGCCGTTTAAAAGTTGTTGTGAGGAGTGATGGTCGGATATTTTGGGGCTTCTAGGTTCTAAGACGCAACCCAGCAATTCCATATCAGGGCTTATAATAGTTTAAGGTAAACCCTAAAACCAAAACCCGGGAAACACAAAGAATGCCGAAGGCAGCCTCGAGCCCGCTTGCGAGCATCGGGGGCATGCGGGTGGTAGGAACAGCCTAGCTTCCGTGCCACCTTCTATTGCAAGGTATAAGAACTCCTAAACGGGTTACGATATGTTACGACAAGGGTTTGTACAAGGGGGAAAAAATCTCCGAAAAGGCTTACGATAAGGGCTTGTAGAAGGGGTACCACACAGGTTACCAAAAGCGGCGCTATGTATAGTCCTCTAGCTATGGGCTGTGCCCTAACAGCGGACACACCGATGGACCCTGGACTCTGAACCCAAGCCAGAGAGAGCGTCACATAGCCCTGTGAGGCAGTTTGCATTAGGACTTATACGGGCGCTGCTTTGGGTGCAAACTCGTCAGCGGCAGCCGGGTGGATGTAGTGGAGTAGTTAGCATGTCTGTGGTAGGCGGGCAGGTCTCATCCGTTGCCGAGCTTGTGTGATTTCGGGTTCTGCCAGGTTCTGCGGTTTTCGGATGGCCAGAACATACCAGAACCATGCGAACAAAGATAATGAAGCACCTGGGAAGCAAGTCTTCGTTTAAGTCACCAATCAAGACTGGCTTGTCCGAGTGCGCTTGCCGATAAAGATAAGAACCTGACGGGGTTTAGAGGTGGGAGGTACTGCCCAAGCAAAGATTTCTTGCTCAGCACCGAAGGTTTCAGTCTCTCCTCCCGCTGCCGAAGATCAACCCTCGGGGACGCGTGAGCAGTTATCCCAGCGTAGCATGCCCCAACCGCCGCAGAAAGGGAGGAAGCCTCTGAAGCGATGACCTCGCCTGAAATGGCCAGGTTGCTTCTTGCAGCTTCAGGGTTGAAAAGGGTCTGAAATGATGCAGCAGTCTGGCTCTTAATGATTCAAGGATTTAGGTCGTCGTACTCTGTCGGTCAAGGAGGGAGAGCTTCAAGCCGAACACACCGTGCAGCTTCTCAGACAGCTTAAGGCTTTTAGACAGAGGCGTCAATGATACCAGATACCAGCACAAACTGATTGTGCAGTACGCCGTTCTGCACATCACGCTAGAATTTTCATCGTAACTTGAAAACAAGATGCTCAAATGGTCTATGGCTGAGCAATTCCAGACAAATGAGACCGATTGGATTCAAGAGGCTTCCAAGGAGAAGATACAACTGCCCACCGCAGCCCACGAGATACCCCAAGAAAGTCCTCTTCTTGGGGTCTCCACTCAACCACAAAGTCCAAAATGTAAACGCAAGCTGCACAATGAATGCTGAGGGAAGAACCCAGCCGGAGGTTGTGGCCCTGCTCCTCCTTGTGCTGACTACATGACAGAGTTCAGTCGTCAAGGCTGTCCAGGGCGATCACAGTGCAACATGTGCAATTTTCAGTGACATTCGGCATTAGACCTACAGTCAGAGGTGCCAGATGGACAAATCTAGCAACCAACCGGCGGAGAAAAAATATACCAAGGACAGCTAAGGAAACTTAAGGAAAGCTTGAAAAGACGTGAGCGATTTGGCCCCTCAAATGAAGCTACAGCTACAGTTCTCCATCTGTAAGGTATGCAAGCCCCTGTGGCCCACGATTTTGCCAACGGAAGCTTCTAGGGTGTTGCTGACAACTTCCCAGCTTCACAAGATGCATGCCAGAACCAAAGCTGCAACCCGTTCCACCTCCAGCTCCAGTGACGCAGCATCCAGTCCTTGCGAACGGATTTGCAACTTCTGTGTTTGGCGGTGGCACATCGGTCGTCGTAAACCATGCAAAGCCGCTGATTGATACATGGCGTCCATTCAAACCTCAATCGATGATGGCTACTAAATTGTTCAGGCCAGGACAACGCGAGATGAGACAAAAGCTTCATACACTGTTCTGGGGTTTAAAAAGTTCCGGGTTTGGGAGGTGCATGTCAGGCAAAAGCGGACAAGGACATCCAAGTTTGGACATAAAGCGCTTATGCTCACCATCTTCTGCCACGAACGCATGAAAACGGTATACTATGCGTACAATCAAACCCAGAAGATGAGCTCGTCTGGGTGATCGCACGAGAGCGCACAGCCCAGAGCGACGCCTCAACCTGTGCAGAGCTGGCTGGTTTGATGCTTGTTTGTTGCAAGTCCTGTTTTCGGTTATTTGACAGTCCCAGACTGATTTTGCGGGTTCTTGCTGAATGCTATCATTAGGGATGGTTTCGCTACTTAGATTGGGTTTCTACCTAGGACTCGGTAAGCCAAGGCCAAGACGCGTCCCATGGCAAGCCCCAGTCGTCCATGCTTTCTACTGCCGGCCACGTTGCAGACCAGCGTGTTCACTGTCGGTGTAAAAGAAGTGCTGGGCACTGTGGTATTGGGGGGCTGTGCTCTACCATGTTACAATGTTTCGGGAGCCCCTGCCAGGAGCAGGACGTCCTGAGCAGTAACGATACGGGACCTGCAACGGAGCTGTAGCGACTGCAACGGGAGCAGTACAGCTGTAACGGAGCTGCACGGGCAGCTGTAACGCTGTAACGGAGTTGACAACGGGTGCTGTAACGGGGCTGTCACCGGCAGCAGGGAACTGCAACGGAACTGCAACAGGAGCTGTGCAGGGATGCCCCCACAGCTGCGTTGTAACCTGCCCCAGAAGTGTAGCAGCATGGCCTCGCCAGCTGTTACACACCCCCAAACCCTTGACAAAAAGATACCCAGGATGTTCCTAGGGCCTTCCTAGATCCAGTAATTCTATCGGACGCCGGTTGTAGGGTCGGATATGCTGGCTTCTAGAGTTGTTCGTGGGTTTACGGCGAGCATGTCCGACCGTAAAGTCAGGTCCGATATGCTTTTTTGCTGGCTCGGACTGGGCTTCCGAGAACCACCATCCCCAGACACTGAACAAAAGCAGGGTATACAAAATGGCGATAGTAAAGGATGGTATAGAATACCCCGAAGGGCCAAGAAATGCCGCAAGCTGCTATAGGGCGTAGATACTCTCGGAATTGCGAACACTCAATCCCAAACCCCAACCTAAAGCCCTAAGCCTGAAACCGTATAAGCCGTATGATCCGTAGGCGTCAAACTTTCAGGCCTATAAAGAGAAAGCCCTAAGCATCCCTTAACCTATAGAAGCGTAAGCCCCAAGCCCTCGTTAAGCTACCCAACCCTCAACCTAATGATGACCTTGCATAGCAAGCCTTATAGAGTATCCTTAATACTTAAGCATAGAATTTCTCATAGTCATCCCTTTTTTTGAGCAGTGCACGTGGCCGTGGCCCTGATCCCTCCCTGAACCCCATGTGTCGCCTTTGCTTTTAGGTCCGCGGCCTCTTGCATTTCCTCCACCTGGCGGCGATAGGCAGCCTGGAGCGCCTGCAAAGTTGGGGGAAATCCCAGGGGGTTCGCTGGAACGGACGTTGCAGGTAGAAACTGCCCACACAGAAAACAGCTCATGACCAGGATGGCGGCCAAAAAAAAGGCAATGCTGCACGGTCATGCGCTAAGGGTTTACGAGTTAGGGACCCGTCCGTCTGGAGTTCACTAGATCAGGGGAGGCTTTTTGGTCAAGCTGTTAGGAGGTTTCGGCCGGGATCAAGGACGATCCAGACTCAGTGGTTCATAATTACAGGCTTGTTGGATTGGAGTCTGCAGGATTTGGTGGTTCACTGCCTTTGCTGCTGCTCGGCTGAAAACTAGTCAAGGAGTGGACCCAAACCCAAAGCACGATCTCTACAGACTCTTGTCCAGGAGAGCCTGCGTCTCCTGCCGACCTGAGGTGGGATCAGCTCGGGTCAAATCCCAAGCCCTATGCCGACTCTCTTCGGATTTGCTGCCTTCCTTACTGGGGGGGGGGGGGGGCAGACTCAGGCTTTGCGTGAACCGACGCCATCCTGAGGCCCTGCATTTAGCCAGAAAGAGGGTAGATAAAACACACAGAAAAAACTACAAACTGCCCATAACACCCAGTCAGCTCTCTAGATCCTGAGAGGCCTGCGGCCTACATCAATCGAATTTAGTGTCCAGCCCACGGTTGGGATAGTATTCAAAATTTCAGATTCGCGTCCTCTGGCTCAAGTTCCCATAAAATATAACATGTTACGCAACTATGACAAAGGTGTGAGTGCTGCAGCTTCTCTTCGCAGCTTCTGCCGAACTCGGGAGGCATGGCTTATACTTACGCAAAATGCGGCCACGAGAAGTTGTGACCGATGCATTCTACGAAGTGCCCAACTGTCCCAACTGCGACCCTCCATGTTTCGATCTAGGAATTTGGGTTTCTAACGCTTTAGGTTGCAGAGTTGAGGGTTTCGTCGGTAATGACGGGTGTAGCACAACAAGTCCTAGCAAAATCGAACCGGGGTTGATGCAGCCCCGACCCGCCTTCAACCTGAATTCGGGTAAACCCTGAGGATCCAAGTATCCTAAAACCCAGTGCCTGCACCAAGTCATTGGGTACTGTGTTTGGGCCTGTGGGGCACTATTCTGAAGCTTGAAAACCCTAAAGCCCCCCCGTGCTTGATGCGTGTTGCCCAGGTAGCTGAGAATCTGGCGCTTCTCCTCGCACTTCGCCTTTCCAGATACCCGGGCCATGGGAAGGCACCCAATATCTTATTAGCCTGTCTCACCATTATAATCGTCAAAGCGTTTAGGGCTAGACTAACCACCAAACCAAAGGATTAGAGGGTTTAGGGCTTTATGATTGATAGGGCTCCAAAAACCCTGAAGAGTAACCCTGAAGTTCCGAGGTGCTTTTATTTTTCTTATTGCAGAAACCCTCTACGGTTTGCCTCCAGCTCGGAAGTGAAGCTCCAAAACCAAAACCTAAGGACGTGGCTTCAACGGCCTGGCCTGACACGTGTTGTCCTCAAACAATGCGTCAGCAAGCCCGATCGACTCTGTTCTGAGACGACTTCCTTCCCAAGCCCCAAAGCTCCAAAAGCAACCTTGGCGGTCATGCAACCTTGCAACAATCTGAGGAAATTGAGGGGGGAATAGCGCTTAGTTACGGATTTGGAACTCTCTGTCTTCCTACGTCGTACCCTCCGCAAAACACGCTTGAGGAGCTCAATACTAAGACGAAACGGTGAGTGCTAGACCATGTAAGCATAAACAAACCATGAAGCTACTAATTGTACACGTGCGTTGCCTGCAAGTCCCGCAAGGCCGTTTCGGCCGCCCGGAGTCCAGCAGCACCGCCTTGATAGAACTCTCATTAAACAAAACAAAGACATTAGCAAGGAGAGGAGCATGTAAGACTTCTGATTGTCGGGTCGACTTTACGAAAACTCATAAAACAAACACATACCTGCAAGCCCACATGTGTACCTGCACAGGTACACAAATAGCCACACACACACTACATGCCTGTCACGCACCACATGCAATGAATACAAATGTTACTTACAAAACATGCACACCACATAGTGCCATATATTCCTTGCATGACATACATGCCTGCATAGGTACATATACACCAACATACATACCTCCATTTCTACCCACCTATGTCAATGTGCCTATTAACATACCTACCTGCCTACTATGTACATGTCTACATGCATTCATATATACATTCCCATGTATTCATGCAGTCATGCATGACATATATGCTATCTGTACGTTACATACACGAACACACATTTTATACATTGCGTACTTCGCATACTTTACATGCATGACAGACACCGCATCCTCCGCACACCCCAAACACCATAGCAAACACACACCATACACATACACTCCATGGAGGATACCCAACAATACACCATACATATAGTTTCTTACGTACACACGTAAGTTCATTGATGTGTATTCAACTCAAACATATTTTCGCAACTTCATAGACTCATGCACACATGCATATTACCGCATACGTGATCGAAATCTGCTGTACAGGCGCGAACGGCTTGCTAGGCTCGGGGTATCCCACGCTCCGAAATATGCATAGGTGCAAGCTCACTCCGGCGCAGTTTGAAGCGACTGACCGGGCTTCAATGGTGGAAAACTGATATCTGACAAACAACACTTTCCAAAGCTACGTAGCATGTTCCTCTGTTGTCACGTTTTTGTGTCAGTCTTCCCACAGCTTTCCCGTAATTGCGTGCGACATTCGAACATCGACCGACGAAATGACTCGTCCTCTAGGCCACAATACAATTGAAGTGTTACGGCCATGTTTGAGGTGCTTCATCAAAGCATGGAAAGCGAAACTGTGAAAGGAATCATTCACATTGACTTTCAACAACGCTCCTGTTTCGCGCTGGGCCCCGGGACTCTCGTTTTGAAGGCGACGCTGTTCGATGGCAGACCTGATTGTGCGTTCGACTTAGCAGGGTCTGGGAGATCATACCACAACAAAGTCCTCTTAAGCTCCTGTACCCCCACCTCCTCCAACCTCACTACCTTCCAGTCCTATAGGCCCACTATATCCTGTGGGACATGACTGCGACAGCAAATGTAACAGTAACCTAATCCGACCTACTCCGCCTCCTTTTGCTAACTACTACTGATACTTCTACTGCCACTGCCATTGCTGCAGCTGTTGCTGCTGCTGCGCAACTGCTAGAGCTATAGTGCTACTACCACTAATACGACTTCGTTCAAAATCCAGCTCGGGCTCATGCCCTAGTTGGCTCGGTTGCTGCTACGACTGAAGAAACGGCCGCGGCGGAGGCTACCACTGCTACGGCTCTCCTCGCGCTGCCGTTGAAATACTGCCGCGACGCCGACTATGCCAGATCCGATTAGTGTGTGTGTGTGTGTGTGTGTGTGTGTTTGTCTGCATGTGTGTGCTCTGCATCTGTGCACAAACTCACCGATTGAATGGGAATCCTGTCTCTACACATGGGCAACTACCTAAACATCATTTTACCAACTACAAGTAGAAGCGTGCGAACTAGTATGTATGGGTCTGTACCATGCTCATAACCGTGTTCATCAGCTGCCCATTTCACAACAGCAGAGAGAATGACACACCGGAGCAGACACAACGACAGGGAGAGGGAACGAGAGAGAACAACACGCGAGAGTAAACTAAGTGTACTAATGCCTTGAACCCTTCGAACAATGACGAGGCATGGGGATTCAAGCTGGGACCACTGCTTCAGACATATTTACAGGCTTACATACAAATTCAGGACCTCAGTCTATTCGGATTTTTCGGGCTCTCAGCGGGAGGTCCTGGAGATGATGAGCTTCGGATGCTGCCCTTCGCCCCGCTATACATCCCTACACCCCTAGACTGCGGGCCAGTGGCGCCAGGCTAGACGCCGCCTCAGCGGAGTTCAGGGCCAGAACCCGAAGCTCTAGGCTGCGGCTTGTATATGCTTTATGTGGGGGATGGATAATCGAGTGTCGCTTGAGACAGCGAAGCTCGTTCTTACGATAAAGACCCTAAACCGGACCTGTTCCTTAGAGAACCCTATCACCCTTCACTAGCAAAAAATCTCTGCTGCGATGCCTGTCAGTGTTTGCAGGTACAGTCAGGGGTCACCGTGAAATGAGGGCGTGGGGTTTAGAGCTTGGAACTACCGCTTGCCGACCGAACCTGAGACGCCCTGCAGGAAACCTACTTCGAACCGTGCACGGCACCGCTCCAGAATTCGATGGGCCGCAGAAACATGGCTTGATCATGTTGCAGCAGGGCTCTATGGTTTCGCTGAGAAACACATGCCCAAGGCACAATGCACATTGAGCAGGACCGATGAATCCACTTATGAGCGAAGTTGCAGGTGGCTGGATCGGTGGCAAGGAGGAGTGTTCGGCTGCGTGTCGGGCCATGCAAATCCACTGCATGTCGAAAGGACGAAAGGAGGTTTCAATAATTCAATCTGGCCACACAAGAGACTGCAGGATCTGGGCGTTCTCCAAACGGGCCGAGTTTCACTTCCATCTAGTAAATAGTGACAGAGTTCGTACCATAGCTCTAACTCACACACCTTGACGATTGCCCTCGGGTGTAGCAGTAAATGTATTAGATTCCGTGAGTCCTTGACACCCCTGAAAGCTTTCAGTTGAGGTCACAAAGGTTGATCCTTCCAACATCATGAAATCCCCTAGCCTGACCTGGGTGTGCTTGGACGCAGTCTCACGAGCACTCTCCACCAGCGCTCCATTGGCTACCTGCAAAGGTGGATCTTGAGACGGAACCACAGTAACAACCACTGTTGAAACTCCTTTGTCCCTGTTGGACTATGTGGCTCCATAGGTGCCACATCCAGAGCAGAACTTGTTGTATCATCATGCTCACGTAAGAAGCAACGTTGGCCCAATGGCCGTTAATGTACACAGCCTGCAACAGCAAACGCGAAAGCATCTCGTGCACTAGAGTACCTTGGCAAACCCCTGTAGCCCTAGGGCATGACATGGCAAAGGAAGATGAACAGTCTGTCCTGTAGGCCGGCAAAAGGAAACCTTGAGCTTAGTACATGTAAGTCTCCATCCACCGTCTGCAACTTGCAGCCACATCCCCGAGCTACACATGCTTCAAGCCGGAAGCCCCACTCATCCAAACCAAACGAGGGGGGGAAGTATATGTTCAGAATATGATTGACTCTAACATATACGTAGACCTGGACAATGGGGTCCTTACTAAGAGCACCCCGCAAAGGCACGGGAAAGTCCCATGCATCATGCCCTATCTGAGACCGACCACAGGAGTCAGCAAATGTAAGGAACACTTGCACTGCAGGAGCCTAGCATGTCATGCTGCTGCATGGAACCGTGTCATTGTCTTCGGATGGCAGGGAACATAGCAACACTTGCTATCTCTCTACCTTTCCGTCTATCTTTCCTTCACTCTAGCTGTCGATCCATCGGCCACTCGATCGATCTGCCTATCTGTATCCATCGAAATATAAATGTTTCTACCTATCCCTACTTCAGCCTTGGTGCCGCTCAAGCTCTTCGTTTAGTCTGCCTTTTGAAGTCCGCGGCCCAAGACGAAGCCTTCAGCGTGGCGAGCGCCGCACGCTGCTCCTCCAAGCCCTGACGCCTCGAAACTCGGAGTTAGGGAACCATACTCGGAATATTAGGGATACTACTCCCGGGGAATCGTACTGTGTAAGGGTACTAGTACCTGGGGAGCTTAGATTTGAGAGGTCAGGGGTATGGGGTTGAAATATCTACGGAGCTGTGTTGCTCCCGGGTTCCCTTCGAACCTAAAGGGGTTTCGCTCGCACAAGGCACAATCCAGGCTCCACACAATCCACATGACAGACCAGAGGCGGACGAGGGTTTAGGGTTTCAGAGTGTTAGGGTTCGGATATTCAGGGTTTCGGCGCTGAATCGGATCGTATGTCGTTTGCAGGTTTCAAGCATGTTCGCGCCTTAGGGTCTGGGGCTTCGACAACAAAGGTGCATCGGAGCATGACGACTCGTGACGACTGGAGATTCTACGGGTTCAGCCTCTATAGCTTATACAGCACCTACATAATCAAAAATCATCGTCGACTACGAGCGCATGCCACTACACACTACTACTAGCATGTAAACCAGCCACGCTCATAGCAGTCATAGCAGCAATGGCCATGCCATAGGCGCAGGTACTATTGGCAGTAACCGGAGCAAGTCTGACGACCCTCAAACGTAAGCACCCCAAAGCCAGAGAAACTAAGAGCAACATCCAGAGTACAACAGAGTCCGTGTGAAGGGATCATGCACTTCAAATCGGGGCAATGGGTAAGGGGTCTCTTTTTGCTGGGGTGTACGTTCCAATTGGAAAAAGTCGGTTTCGACTTAGTTGCTGTGGTTACGGGTGCTAGCAGTATGCACAGTGACACAGCGAGACACCTCACCTCAGCTTCCGGTATCGTGCACGAGAGCTTCGGGGGAGGGTCATAGGATTTCCATGGGCAGAGTACCCCGAACCCAAAACCTTTGCGGCACATTCCTCCACGGATCTTTTGCTGAGGCTTGAATCCTGAACTGGTGGCCGAGGAATCGTGGGGTCGAAACTCGAGGAATGGTTGCTAAAAAGCTTTAGAATTTAGGGCTCTATGGTAGGGCTTTGCGGCTTGTAGGGAATGCTAGTCAAAGCTTGGGGCTAGTCGAGCTTCAGCTTGGGCCATACATATACCTATGGGCCTCAATACTTAAGCCGCAAGAAATCTGAGGCAAGGACAGCTCGACGAGCACCTGTCACAGGTACGGATTTTCGGGCTTAGCGCCCGCTTTGCTCACTGGTCACACTACAGGGAAACACCAAGACTATCACGCATGAGAGGGGGATTGAGGCCCGATTCAGGCAGGGATTAACCGAGAAGGGAAACATGATGACCATAATAATTGTTACTGCTGTTATATCAGCGTTTTGAGGGCTACTGTCAATTTGTCTTAATGGTTACTATAAGGTTGTCGCGCTTTTTTTCACTGGTAGTTTGGCTGCTTTAAGGTTTGTCTTACGTGGCAGGCGTGGGACTTTTGAGCATAAGCTAGTTTTGGGGCCTTAAAAAACTAATCCTTCTAGAAGTCCAAATCTGTGCAACTTCAAGCGCCCAAGAAACTGATTCTGAACGACCTTGCCCGACAGGATACTAAGAATACTTGTGATTGTTCTCATGATTGTAAATTGTTGATATAGTTATTATATCGTGGCTTCTTAGAGACCTTCTTAGAGGGGTTCAGGGTTAACATGGCTGGGACATGGATGCTCTGTGGCAACGGACGGACTTTGTGTGGACGTTAACATGGTTGGGACATGGATGTATTGTGGGAAGCTGGATGCAAACACTGGACAAAACACAGGAAAACGCAAAAACCTTACAATAAAACACACCAGAATGCCGCCTATATGCAAAACACACACACGATAACGCCTGCTATGTGCAAGAAACACAGGAGAATGCCAGGGAAAATAAGGCGCGCCCACCTACTATAAAGGTTTTCTGTACAGGCTTCTATAAGGGTACCTGACGGTTGGTTTTCGGTAATGGGGTACTTCAAGTTGGGTTTAGATCGAATTGGCAAGATCCATATTAATATGTTCAACCCACGCATGCGGGTCTTAGGCTGGGATGTGCAGCATCGCACGTTGCCTATTCCTGAAAGGTTCTCTTGTGTTTCTACATTTTGCCTGTAAACCACAAGCCGCAAAACATCCAGTCCGAATTTGTTGGAGAAGCAGCTTAAGACACAGCGATGGATCCAGCAACGACAGCAGGGGCTTAGACCAGAAGACGAGGAGCTTCCTGACCACGTACTGTCTTTTCGGAGGTGACCGGTCTCAGAACCAACACAGGGGGTTCAAAATTTACGAGGCTGTACGATAAGGATCCCGCTCGTCAGTTTCGATACAAGAGCCCACTACCGGCCAGGATAGGTCGGCAATCAAAACACGGACTGGGACACCTTCAGCCGAAGCGTACCGCACTCTGGACGGGGGCCTCTGCACCTCGTCGAACCCTGAATCTCCCAAACGCTTTCTTTAGGGGTGTGGCGGATGTCACAAAGCGGATTTTCAACCGGATCCCAATCCGACACCTAATCCAGAAGATCTCCCAGCGCTTTAGTGAACTTCTTTTGCATCCCTGGCAGTGCCTGGCGGGCGGCTGCGACTTGCTCGTCCTTCTTCCGGGCCTCCTCGTCTGATGCAGGCTTCCGGGTGAGATCTACCTGGACCCAGTCCATGTGGCCTTTTTCTTCGAGGATGAAGCATATTGAGGTGTCCAGGCAGGGATCAAGGTTCCGCTCTTCTTGGAGGTTCCGGACGTGGGCCGACAGTGTGGCCTTGCAAATTAGAATGAACGACGCATCAAGCTGCAGTAGCTAGGGTACATTCACAAGACAACGCCACCTTTGCGGCAAAAATACCCTTCCCTGCACCCCGGAAACTCTTTTATGAAATCACTTGTGGGACGTCTGGAGTGCCCCAAACCCTAAGCAGACCAAGCTCTTGCGTGAACTTGGCTCCCTCGGGACACGGAGATGGGTGCTTCAGAATTGCCAGGCGTTGTGAGTGGAACTGCACATAACCAAACATCAAGAGCCACACATCCAAGGACCATAACCCTAAACCGAACCCTGACATCCAAAAGTGAGTGAATGGTCCAAGTGTAAGAAACGAACACAATTCCATGGTTTGTTTCGCAGCCCAAAACATACCTCAACCCCACAGCATACTAATCCAAATAAAGACGCCGATAGAACCGGGCTTCTATAGAACAGCTCTGTTTGGCTGTGGCCTCCCATTTCTCACGCCTTAACTTTACTGGGCCAGTCTTGCATGCCGCCGCTTCAAGACAGTCGCCTCCGCCAGCGTCTCAATGCTGCGGGCTGTGCCATTCACCTCTTTTCTAGTCTTCCCGGCTTGGGGTCGAGGAAATCATTGGGGTTTTGGGGCTTCCGGACGAGCTCTCTTTCGCGCTTCGGAACTTCGGAAGCTCTCGATGGTGGGGCGCCACAGTGTCGCCACCGAGGTTGGAAGAAAGTGCTTTCAATGTGAAAAGGTCAAGCCAGCCAGCCCCTGGCGCCCCAAGCGCTTGCGATGGTTTCTTGCGTGCCACTGTGACAAGAACAAGCTATGAAATTCTACAATTATGTAAATGTATGCGCATGTGTATGTCTGAAATAGAGGAATAGACGACCGTGCAGCACGCAGGTACGTCGGTGTGAGTGTATACAAATTAATGTATTGTACACGACACATATGAGTAGGTCCGTACGTATGCATGCCAGTAGACACGTCCACGTAAATGATCGTATATGTTCTGCACGCTAATTATATTGGGCAGACGCACACGCGTGCATACATTTTGCCATGTTGCAGCAATCATGTACGCAGACATCCTAACAAGTCATATATGCAAAAGCACAAATGGATTCGTGCGTGCATAAAACAGTAGCCACGCATGCGAGAAGCAAGCAGAACCTGCCCGCACACCTGCATCTGCGTGTACTGTTTCCCTGCTGCTAGCTTTCAGCTCTATAAAGGGTTTCTAACTGCATATTTAATTAGTCCTAAACCATCATGCACCGATAATTCTTCCCCCCGCAACATTCAACATCACCGTTGGCGGAAATATTTTGTATTCCGGGTCCATATCGGGATCTATGTTTATGCTCTGCACGGTTGTGATACTGTAATACTGTGTGAAAACAGCTCGTCTTCTCTCTTGCAAAGACAGGTGCGTAAATCAACGTCACCCTGGATCATCGCCCGCCTTGGTCCACTGACTGGCCCTGCCCTGGCTACCTGGAGAAGACCGGCGCATGTGGGGAAGGATCTCATGCTGATCTCTGCCTAGACTATCCGGGGCAGGGACAGTATGGAGTCCAGCAACAGCACGGGCGTTTCAGGCACAGGCTGCAGCAGAGACGCAGGTGTCGGCTACTTCTACGCATCAAGACGGTTCATATTGTGGGCATGCATGTATGTAAGTAAGAATATGTATATGTATAGCATGAACAGATGAACACAAATGTATCTATAGGGGTGTGTGTATATATATATACACATAAATTCGCATACACACACACATATATATATATATATATGTATACATGCATCATATGCACACACCGGTATAAAAAGACACACATAAACAACACACCCATCTATATGTATATGTATATACACCGGTAGGCATAAACACTGCATATGAAGTACAGGTATCAACATAATACACATATATATATATATGTGTGTGTGTGTGTGTGTGTATATATATGCGTGTGTGTATATGATATATATATATATATATATTTGTACACACATGCTTCTGTATACATGTCTAAGTGGGAAACGTACAGTGGTTGGGTCAGAAGACAGTCCACCCACTTCAACAACTCAGAGAACGGAGAGCTTGATAGGATTCATGGCCCCTGCTGCGTTTTCACGGTGCTGAACGCTTCAAGACCCGTCCCGGACGGAATCGGGCCAGCTTCATAGCGACACGAACCAAGCATTCAGGCCTCTGTGCTGAGCAGCGTGGGCAGCTGCACGGGCAACCTGCAAACCCGCACCTAGAGCCTATGAGCCTATGCGCTGCTTTTTGGGTGACTGAGGGATCATGTAGCTGTTAGAATGTTTGATGGTTCACGGTTTAGGGCAGCTCAAGAAGCCATTCTGTGTGGCCTTGCTTCGGGAGATTGGTCGGTCAAGGCTTCGAGCTCTGGGTTCCTGGCGGTAAGCTTTAGGGCTTTGGGTTTTCCATTTGAGAATCGGGCCCATATATGATATATACCCTCCCCGAACATTCTACTAGAATTGGTTTGAACCATATCCCCTACGACACCCCTGAACCCTGATTCCACGGCTTAGAGTTGAAGAGGCCCTGGGACTTCAGCCAAGGTCCCATGCAACAGCATGCACATCGAGTAAGGCTGCAACTAGAAGGTTTGGGGTTCAGGGGATAAGGAGGGCTTTAGGCAGTTTTGGGAATAGAAGCTTACTCGAGTGAAAGCTTACAGGCTTCGGGCACATTGAACTTTGAACCACTAGGTTGGTGGGGCCTGAGAGGCCTATGTGAAAGTGCTAGGCATTAATCCTATATTCTAAACCCTATATGCCTGAAAAAACCATGCAGGCCTTCAGGGAGTTGATGCGCGACCTCGGAACAAGGAGACAACCGGAATCAAACGGGGCACCGGAGCAGAATGGAACAAACACGCACTTTCGTGCAAAGGCTGCATGCCCAGTATCGCTGGAGGGTCACGCTTAGGATTCAGCAGGTGACGGGACAGGGATGGAATCCTTAGAATGACAAGTTTACCGTTGAGCCTGCCTGATAATTCAGCACGATCTTCAGAAAACTAAACTGGCATCCCACATGCTGGGACCAATCTGCGGTATGTGGTTCGACCTGAGAGGCTGTTCAAGCCAAGTCGAAGATGAGCAGTACCGTATGTCAAACATGCTTTCGCTGCTCGTGCCGAGGCTGAGGCTGAGGCTGAGGCTGCAGACGTTCGCGATAGTGACAAACCCAGACCCCCGGGAGGATCTGCAAATAGATCCCCTAATTTTTGGATCCTGCCGGGGGTCTGGGAAGCAGTAGCGTTCAGCAACAGTACGTGCAGGGTTTGTCGTCATAGTGATGGTTGTAGTAGTGGCACGAGTGCTACTACCACTGCGCTATTGCAAGCAGCAGCACTAGTATTTCTATTGTTGTTCTTATTACTGTTAGGTGGTAGTAGTAATTGTTGTTGGCGTCGTAGAAGAAGACGAACAAGTAGTAGTACAGTAGTAGTCGTCGTCGTCGGGGTGGTGGTGCTAGTGGGAGTCGTAGCGATAGAGGTAGAAGTGGTGCTAGCAGTAGTAGGAATAGGCGAAGTAATGGTAGTCGTTGTCGTCGTCGTCGTAATAGTAGCAGGCAGAAGCAGAAGCAACAGTCGTAAGCAGATGTGGGTTTGATCTCGGGAAACGGGGTGTGGTGTGTTTAGGGTCCAGCTACACATGCTGAGCTGCCAGCTCCAGCTGTTGTCGTGCATCCGGTGCCTAGCGACAGGTGGTGCAAGCGACAATATGTCCGTGGTTTGCGGCTCAAATCCGCCGGAGGACGTTTCATGGTGTGATACTGGCTTCAGGCTTGACCCACTTCCGATGCCGCAACCTGCACATTCCTCGTAACACCACGTGCTACACACTGTTGAGTCTCTCTGAAACAATACATGCACAAACAGTAACACGTTCCGATCTGCGAGCTGCTGGAGGGATTGCAGGTGGTTCGGGATAGAAGGACTCAGCATGCAAGCTTGCGTTCTATCCGCACCTCAGTCCAATTCCCATCGCCCTTGTAACGCGCAGGTGTGTGCACACACACATATATATATATATATATATATAATTTTTTAATGCTATACACACACATTATACATGTACAGCCGTGGGTTTGTGTATCTTTGTAGGGTCTACGCCGCGACTTGACAAGGTCTCGTTCGTGAGTTCGGCGAAAGGTGCATCAACAAGTGCATGCAGAACAAGTCGACGTGGATGAGAGGTCAGAGACTAGCCTCCACTTAGCCACAGTGCAATTGACATCAGGTACGACACAATGAATTGGGTCATGTTTTGTATGATTCTGTATGCTATAGGGACATGTCTGAACCTCGTGGAGGCTAAAACCGGATTGGAGATAGAGCTGCGACATCAAAGAGTATTCATGGCCCACGTAGTCCGCAATGCTACTGGTGAAGCCAATACTTCTGTGCATACTACTGTGCCTTCATTCGAAAGCACAGGCACATTATGGCGATGGATTAAGCAAGAAGCCCGCAGTTCCTTCAGCTAAGGGCAACACCTCGTTCCGGAGGTCTCCATGACGGTCTGAGTCCGGTTGCTTCCGCGCTGGGGTCTGGGGTGTCTATGAGGGGCCTGCGAAGAGGGAAGCTGCTGAACAGGGACAGGAATGATTCTTAGCATCTTAGGATGACTATGAAGGACTACGACTATAGTCCCCGACCAGGTTCCGTATGATCCAGCAAGATTCAATCAGTACCACAGGCACACTCCAGGGCAAACAATGAGGAAAGTCCTGCAATAGCAATATCGCCCGCACGGAGCCCTCTCACTACTTTACATAATGTAGGGGCCTTACGTAACAATTAGAGTAGGGCTTTGGGGTACATTATACTATAAATACAATAAGGAACCGCCAAAATAGTAGTGGCAATTATTCAGGCCCCTATATTATCAGAAGCCCTGACCTCAAGACTTCACAACCGTCCCAGTCCCAGCTCCTCTGAAGCCTCAACTACCCACAAGCGGATAAATGAGCCTGCGGGCCTTAAAAATAAAAATAGGGTTCCGGGGCCCATTACTTAAACCCTTCCACCCTAAAACCCTCAGCCCCACCCTAAATTCCGAGTACAAACCAAGTAAGTTTGGCGCTGATGGCTGCCTCGCGCTCAGCCCTGCGCGAGAAGACGACAAAGTGACATTTCCAGTCGATTAGGCCGCATAGGAGTTCAGGATTCGATTCGAGGGTGTCGGGGCTAAGGCGGCTCAAGCGGTTTCCCTGCGAGTGTGATGAAACGGGAATCCAGACAAATCCAAAGTTTCGACCTGAAAAGTTTCTGTTTATATCCCTTGCAGTTTACAGGTTTAGATAAGGTTTAGAAGTTTAGGGGCTTCCTAGTTGCGACTTCAAAATTTCGAGGACTGTGATTAAACCTGGTCCTGTATAAGACCCCTAGACTTCAGTTCGGAAAACACAAATTCTGCAGCTGCATGACTCCTCTATGACTAGAGGAGAAGAAGAGGTGGAACACAACCTCGTCAGACAAACCCTACGCGAGGGTTAAACGCTCATTGACGACCACACAGAGATGATGTTCCTAGTTCTTGGTGCTGTTGATGATCATTGTGGCAGTGCTGATGGTGGCTGAAGAGGTGGAGAACGGCAGCAGTACTCGCACCCCCCTTTTGCGATTGGCTGCCACAGATTCCGATGTGTGACGGTGCAAGAGGAAAGGCCAAAGCAGACACACACATCAAAACTGACTGTGACAGCGCAATTTCCAACGACACCACTACCAATTGCTGCCATTCATATGATATGTTTGAGCTGCGACGACAACACGTTTATGGCCTCCCCCTTCTGATGTCGGGATTTACACGGTCTGTGGGTGAAACGGATGATGGCGCATAGAAGTAATTTCTCCCATGCAATTGGAAACCGGACTGTCCAGGTCGGCGCGACAGAAACTGCCCAACTCCTCCTTCAGGTCTACCAAGCATCCGGAACCGCAGACCTTAAGACTTGATCAACTTCATACACCGACTGCTAAATTGCTGCGAGGCCCCATGATGTTCATGAAGCACTAGCGATCGCTACTCAGCCGCCAAATTGCTGCAGAAGGCTACTGCCGTCGATGACCTCCAGGGGTTTGTGGAGCGGAGCTTAGCATTGCCGAAACTAACTTTCGTGCCATGCTTCAGGAGCATGGGCGATGTGTCATGTTTCTGCACAGTACCAAGCAGAACTCAACGCAAACAAGACCACCGCGACATTCACCAGCACCAGCAGCATCAGCCGCAGCGGCAACAGCAACAGTTACAGGCACGGTTCGCGAACAGGAACAATAGCAATATCATGCACCAGAACAATAACAAGCACAAGCACAACCACTTTCTCAACGAGAACGAAACTACAACTGTGGTTGCCACTTCGAGCCCCCCCACCCCCTCAGGTCAGAGAGTCACCGTGGCAGCTTTCTATTCTCGCAACATGATGAACACGGTAAACCCTGAACATAAACAATATTACCTTGCTCACACCCACTGCCCGACGACCGCCTAAGACTCCTCGGATCATCGGGACCACCAATGAAACATAAGAACTGGCAGCACCGCGGCTAGAAGGAGGCGGGGACGGCCCGAGGGACTTAGGGCTGCTGCAAAGACTGGACTGAGCATCGGTCATAGTCTTGGAGCCATAACTCTGCTGCCCCTTAAGCAGTGAAGCCCTGAAGATTAAGATTCTTGAGCACGAATCTGCACCGAAAGGACTTGACAGGTTGGCATGCTGTAGGGGACCTCCTGGTGGTCATCCACCGGAAAGCTGGGCAATGAAAAGAGCAATAAGTCCTCGACATCCTCGCAGCGGGGCAGGTTACAAGTTACGAGGGTTTCAGGACCTTCTGCCGTGTGCCACATGCTCGGAAAACCCGATCTCTGAGCAGCCGCTGACCCCAGCATTCCCAACTCTTACCAGAACTTACCTCCTGGATAAAAATGCTTTGCTGCTGCAGGGGCTGAAAAGGTTGTGAGCGAAGAGCCTGGTATGCGGGCCTTTGGTGGGCTAGAAGCCGTCAATGCATGTCAACTTTGGCTATTGCTCCCCTCTGCGGTCCTGACGCAGACTCGGTCACCCAAATCCCAACAAGCCGATCCCCCAGCACCAGAAGCCGCAAAATCTCAAAGTTTGCAGAGAGCCCTAAAGCCAAAACTCCCAAACTCACCTTGTAGTAGCGCTTACAGTAGCCCTTATAAACTGAAACACTAAGCAGGATCTCTGAGAATCCAAAACGGCGCTCTTCGATTCGCCGTTCTCTTCATCTTTCCTTTCCGGGCCTCGCTGCTGAGGTCGTGCTCCAGTTCCTTGAGTATTCAGGCTTTTGTGTTTAGGGGTCCGAGGTTAGTTTCAAGTTACTTTAGGCTCAGGATTTTGGGGTAAAGAGCAATTCTTTTGGGTTTTTGTTTGTATGTGTGTGTTTCCTTCTTTGTGCATGCCGCCTGGCTTTGCTTAGTTACATTCAGGGATTTTGCACCGGTCCGTCTATAGGCGCCCACACGCGCGATAGAAATAGAATGCAACGGCCCCGCACTTCTTCAGTCGGGTCCCTACTGAGCTTCATTGTAAGGGGTTCATAACTTGATATCCATATCTATCCTAATTTCTGCTTATGTGCTCTTTTGGGGGTCTGAATGTTGTGCTCGAACAACATCCAGTGCGTCGCGGAAATAGATACAGCTCGGAGCTCACCAACTATTCCCAACCATCTAGAATCTAGCGATAGTGTTATCCTTGAGCTTATATTTCAAAGCATCCGAAACATCAAACGCCCTCGAAACCATTGATGTGGGGCTGCTAAAAGGTTCCCTCGATCGGGAGGCTATGATGGCCAGAGACCTGCAAATCCCGGTTCCTGGAAGAACATCCATTGGTGACATCGACCTTCGAAGGCTTTCTTGGAGTTCTCTTCCCACGATATGGCCGCGACAACCAGAAAGCGAACCTACTTCTCTTCAATGTTCAAGTGCTTCAATCTGCAGTCTCATAAAACCCCATGCACCTCAATCTCCGTAGTAAAGGCTTGGAAACCCCTCGGGCAAGGAGAGTGTCTAAGGAGCGCACACGGCTGCAAATGAGCCTGAACTGCTCCTGCAAAGAGCATTCATCAACCAACAGTTACGTTGCCGGGCCTCGACGTGCCATGATGTCATGATTGTTGATGTGTATAAATTACACGCATGTGCAAATGACTGTAATTCTGTTGATATGCATGTCTCTGTCGTTGTCCCCGTGTGCAATAGAGGAGGAGGCTGTAGCACCCAGAGGAAATCGACATATTTGCTGACGGCACAAACACAAACACAAATACGAAAATGAACCAATAAACTAACAAACAAACAAGCACACAAACAACCAATCAACCAATCAACCCATCAACCAACCAACCAACCACCCAGCCAACCAACCAATCTCCCAGCCAACCAACCAAACAAACCCACAAACAAACGCACCATCTACCAAGTACAGTAAGATGCAGTAAGAGCTTTCCATCTGCAAAGAAAGCAAATACATGCTCATGGGCACAGCGCTGCATATCGGCATGCTCTTCGTGCAAGAACATGCACTCAGTGTTGTATTCGTAAATTTGTGTGCTTATAATTTTTGAACACCTGCATAAAGCTAGAAAGCTAGTCGGAAATTAGATAGACAGATAAATCGACAGACAGCCAGCCAGTCAGCCAGCCAGCCAGTCCTGTAATCAACCAAACCTCGATCCAAACCTCCATGAAGAATTCCAGCGGTCACCCTTGCCAGAATTCAGACCATCAGCCACTCTACACCGCACTGCAAACAAGCTTGCCCCGCAAACCTTGCAAAGCAATCCGAGCCTCCTATATATATATATATACATATATACATACATACATACATACATATATATATATATATATATATTGACTGTGCCTGAACACAAACTTCTCCATATCCTCATGATCTGTCTAGGCATGCGTGAGGCTGGTCAGGCAGTGGCCCCTGACTTTTCAGCGTTACCTGCTGTCCTTCTTTTTGTGGTGGGGGAGGGCGGGTTGGGTTGACAACTTTGACTTGAAAGGCTGAGCCTTCGCATCGATGACAAAGCTGTGATACCCCCAAATCATACAAATCCTAGACCCTCACCGCACAGGTCCTGCGTCAGCTGCATATCAGCCCTCCATACCTTGGCGAAGTCGGTGCATTTCTTGCGCGTGTGGTTTCATAGTCTTTACATCCGTGTAGTTCATGTATAACTGCATAGGGTTCTTTGTCGGAAAAACCGTTTTGCGACTCACTCATCTGGCTCCCTAGTGCAACGTTTCAGCTTCTGCAGAAACCGGGCGCGACTCCCCACACCCCAGCTTCCCCCAAAAAGGCTTTGCATGGCTTTTCGATGCTTCCAGGGAGCTGCAAAGCTCTTCGAGAGCTCCTGGAAGCCAGAGCAGAAGCCATAAGCTGAACCCAAGCGCAGGACAGGAACCTATTAAGCTCAAACGTCGTCAGAGAAGCCTGAACTGGGTTCTTGGGCATCTAGACTCCAGACTGCCTCTACGACGGAAACTATGAGGAGACCAGGAACTGGCAGGACAGAACTCGAAAATCCGGCCCACTACGTCTGCCCTCGCGGAAAAAAAACTACTTGCACAGATGCGCACTGAAGGCATATTATGATGCCCTCCAGTGCGAAGAACCACTAAAATTTCATGCACACTTGCATCACATCTAAAACTACGGACATACAAACACGAGCATGCGCGTACGCAGGCATTCATGCTCCAGAGCACACATGCAAACAAGCCTGATGCTTGAATGCAGATCAACATCAAGAGATGCATGAGCCCACCAACACACCATTTCACGTCTGTTTCTTTCTTGTACACATTCAGACAGACACACACACAGAGACATTCAAACGCACACGCCACAACTCACAAGCACATACACGCACGGGATAAGAAGTAAGCACCTCATGCTCATTCCGTTTGCAATTCTGTATCAAGGAATGCGCATCATGATCCTACAAGCTGCCGCAAACCGACACGACCCCCTGTCTTTCTGCTGCTACAAAGTGCCCTTGAAAAGTCTGTGCTAGTTGCCAATATCGCTGGCACAAGATGCTATAAACCTGTGCAGCCAATGCGGTCCTCGCGATGCTGCGCAACTGCAGCTCGGACGCGCCCGGACCACGCGGACAAGGCGGCGTGAGACCTCAGAAAGCACCGTGTAGGGACAACAACATAGCAGCAAGGATATCAATCATTGCAGTGGTAGACATGAAGACTGCTTGTTTTCCCTTATTGTCCAGCCAGGTTATGCAATTTCGCTTCCTATGAATCTCAGATATGCGTACATCTGATAATTTGCACATGCTCAACACCCGTATGAACAAACGCACATTTATCCTTCTCGTATGGATGATTATGTCTATCTGCATATGTACACATGTGTATATATATATAGACATATAGTTATATTATATTATATATATTAGTGAGCCCGCGCCAATATTACTGTTCCTAGAAGCGGGCCCTGGAGAAGGGGTATCGTTTTGGGGTTTCCCCTATCGTTTTACAGGACTTTAGGCACATGACTGCATCTTTGACTCATGTTAGACTAGATAAGTACTGGTGGCACTCTTTGATTCAGACGATGCAAGCCAGCTAGATGAAGCAGTCGCTCCAGGCGGAGCCTAAGCATTCTTGGCGGCCTGTGCGTGGGGTATGGGACTCATCAGCAGAAGTGTGTTGCACGGGCTTCATTGGAAATGGGCACGGGTAGACACTGTCTGTACAAAGAGAATGCACATGGTCCCACAAACAGCCTCCTAAGCAAATTTTCGGGTATCATTAAGGTATCGTTTGGGGTGTCGTTTTAGACCACCAGCAGTTTACCAAAAAATGGGCTGTTCAGTCGCTGGATGGTCTCTCTACGTTAACCTGCAGTCGTAGTAGTAGTAGTAGTAGTAGTAGTAGTAGCAGTAGTAGTAGTAGTAGGCGCCCCCCCCCCACCAACCACCCCCACCCCCCCACATACTCCTCTAACACACATCCGTTTTATTCGGTATTTACAGTACTTTCGTCATGTCGGAACATCTTATGAGGCTTAAACGCACGCCTGGGTTTTTGAAAAATTCAGGCGTCGATTCTGGACTGGCTTTGGGGGGGCTGGGGGGGTGGGATGATGACGACAGTGTTGCGCAAACACACCAAACAGTATCACCACAAGAGCCGTTTTACTCGGTATTTACAGTACTTTCGTGATGTCGGACCATCTCTTATAGTCACCAATTGTACNAGTAGTAGTAGTAGTAGTAGTAGTAGTAGTAGTAGTAGTAGTAGTAGGAGCAGCAGCAGTAGTAGTTGTAGTTGTAGTTGTAGTTGTAGTTGTAGTTGTTGTTTGCCAGTAGTAGTAGTAGTAGTAGTAGTAGTAGTAGTAGTAGTAGTAGTAGTAGTAGTAGTAATAGTAGTAGTAGGTAGTAGTAGTAGTAGTAGTAGTAGTAGTAGTAGTCGTAGTGGTAGTGGTAGTAGTAGTCGTCGTCGTCGTCGTAGTGGTAGTAGCAGTAGTAGTAGTAGTAGTAGTAGTAGTAGTAGTAGTACTGGTAGTAGTAGTACTAGTAGTAGCACCAGTACCACTCGTAGCAGTACTAGTAGTTGCAGAACTACTTGAAATAACAGTCTTGAGCTATGGGTCTTCAGCTGAAGGTATCGTTTTGGGTTCCCCCTGTCGTTTTCCAATGCTGTATAGCATCGACCTTAGCAAGGCCCTCCTGTAGACTAGTTACTGTTCGGAGATATTTAGTATTACCTCATATATATATATATATTATATATTATATATATTATATATTATATATATATGCAGTTAGACATATGATGACATATGCGCAGAACACACACGTACTGTTCGTACATTTGCGTATCCGTGTATGCGGATGTGTTGCGTGCGTGTTCGCTTGGATACAGTCATGTGCACACCAGATGTTGGGTTAAAAATCTGCACTCTGCATACGTACATACCGGAATCGATGCCTAAACAAGCATGCAAACTGAATCCACAAATTCAGCCATGCGCACGTACTTCAAACACATGAGAGGGGGAGGGATCAAGAGGGAGAGATGAACACAGAGACAGACCCAGACACACACAGGCACAGAGACACAGATCAAAACACAAATACACCTGCACCACGGACACACACGGACACACGCACGCACAGACATGCGAACATACACACACACAGATACACAAACACACGGACACACACACACACAGACAGAGACAGCCCAGCGTCACACGCGGGTGCGCACTTGCCCTTGCCTATGTCTCTGCTTCAATACCGGAACCGCAGTCCGAAATCAAAGCACGTAGGGGGATGACGTGGCCAGTGCAAGTGAACCACGGTCCCAAGGGACAGGTTCGCCGAAACAAAGCTAAAACAAACAAAGGGAGCAGGGCTGTCATAAGTCAGGCTTCTCACTGCAACATGTCTTTCAGCCCTGCGAGGCCATAAACTAAACCGATCGAACCTGCGTGAGCGTACACGCGCCCGCACAACCAAACTCACAGAGCAGCCCGGCTCATTCCAATGCGCACTTTAGACCTTAAGCACTCGCAAGGAGTGAAACGGACTCGAATATGAATATACATATATATATATATATAATATGCTGGGTCAGACAATCCTCGATCCTGATTACAAGCCAAACAAACAGTGCAGACAAGCCTTGCACCCATTCACAAGTCCCTCCGAGCAGAGCCCGCACCTAACATCCAAACAGAAGATGCTTTTCAATACCTTTCACCGTGAAACCACTATGCACTGAAGTCATATCAAGACTGAGAAGGCTTGTGGATGCTTTTATTTATGTCTATATATCTTTCCATGCGGACTTGTCCTCCTCACAAAGCCGGGGCCAGGACATGGCAGCTTGTTCCAGCGGAATTCGCCTTGCTTTCAAATGAACACCAGTCTTGTTCACCAAGACGTGTCGTAATCCATATTAAAACTTCAAGCGTTCTTGAGAGCATGGAAGACTTAGATCCGTAGATATGAGGCTGCTTCTCATGTTCTGGCCAGGGTGAAAGACCATCATGAAACTTCGTAAGCAATTAATGATAGCCTGAGGGAACCACTTCCAGCATCACTGAATCACGGAGAAGACCTCCTATACGTCTGCAATGTCTGTACCCAGACGATTTTTTCATTGCTCCAGGTTTAGACCCTGGCATCTTGGCGAACTCACACTTTGCAACTCCGACTAAGTAAAAAACACACCAGCAAAACCTTCCCTCGCCACTGCGCACAATGGTGCACAACCACAAACACCACAAATACCGAGGTCAACCCATTCCCGCTGATCAACCCGCAGAGCAAAGGTGTGGGGCGCTTCGCCCTGAAGTCCGCATAAGCTTTCGTGCAATCATGCAGCGCATGTAGCTCTTTCGACCCCAGGTGCTGCCACGCCTGCACAGGGTGCAGCGCTTCGGCCCGGGGCCACCGGCTACGGGAGTTTGGGATGTGACATGCCGTCCTGGAGCTGTTTGAATGAGCTGGCCAGCGTGAACGGTCTGAAAACTAGAGCTCTGACTGCGTCTGGAGCCCCGGAACCCTAAACTACAAGTCCTATACGAATAACAATATAAAAATAACGAATAGTAACTCATGATATTGACAGTAATAACAACAGTACTAATAAACACAAAAACAACGATTGTCGAGGCCATGAGCTACCACTGACCGGAACACTTCACTTGCCAAGTCAGGACATTCCAGCCTCGACCCAACCTGCGACGTCCGCGTCTGCGAGAGCCAGGGAGCCTCCGGGAAGGAGTCAGCTCGAATGTCCTAAACCCTAAACCCCTAAACTTAAAACCCTACCCTAACTCCTAACCCAAACCCTAAACCCCTGTAGGGGCCTTAGCAGCTAGAATTTTTTTCCCTCTGGCCATGTGGGCGTTGGGGTGCTAAACTTTTTGGGACCATGTGGGGATGCTAGTACTCATTATTCCGACCCCCTTATGTTTCAACCACTGGGCTTGAATGCATACTTGGCGCCCATCACTCCTTAACTTGTTTGATGTTCACTTGTCCGGCCTCAGAAGAGTGCACACAAAGCATCCAAAATCCAACCGCCCCCTAAACTTGGCCCTGAACCCCTCAACACCAATACCTCAACCCAAAACCCCTTTGGATCCATGCACCCACCTTGAACCTTAAACCTCTCTTCCCTGAACCCCAACCCTTATTCTTTAACTCGACCCTAAAACCCAAACCGAAACCTGAAGCCTCAAACCTTGCCGCAAAAAAAAACAGACTCGGACCTGCTCAGAGCTGACACCACAACTCGGCAAGTCGGCAGCCTCGAAACTCAAAACCTCTTGGCTTAAATGGGTATAGTTCTCTGAAGTAGGATCGCTTTCAGAGTCCTTTTTAACAAAGGATACCGTATACTGTATTGGGAACCTGAAGAGGAACCCTATTTAGAGAACTATCCAAAACAAATAATATCTTCGGACCTGGTTGGGGTGAGGGGCCATTGAAACATTCTGCCCCTCTTACCCCCCCCCACACACCCCTTTCCCGAAATGGATGCCCCAATGCAGACGTCTCAGAAAACGTAAGTCATAATCTTGAATGTCATGTAGCAACCGAATCCTCGGTCGTCTTTTGCCCTAAAACTCAACAAGACACCGAATTGCAAGCCTTATTCTCGAAGGAAGCTAGATTCAATTCAACCCATGTATCCCGAAACTAACACGAAGCGGAACGCCATGTAAACCCGCCTCCGAATAGTAGCCTCGCTTCCGGAAAAGAGCTGATGGCCTGCAAGCCGAGGCTGGACGGTCGGACTCTGCGGTTCATAGAGTCATAAGGTTGATGGGTCCCAAAGCCAGCATGCCAACATACGGATCCTGTATGTGTATGTATACGTATATATATATAATATATATATATGTATGTATGTAGTAAGGTGTACATTCCTGGCCGTGGTCCAAAGACACATTCACCTACAAACAAATGTGTGCGTTTAATTATACTCTATATATATATATATATCGTACGTATGTATGTATGTATGTATGTATGTGTATGTGTATGTATGAGTATGTGTATGTGTACGTGTAGGTGTATATGTATATGTATATGCTTTCGTATACGTATACGTATACGTAAGTGCGTATGCATGTATGCATGCATGCATGCATGCATGTAATTATGTATGCATGTATGTATGTATGTATGGAATTATGTATGCATGTATGCATGAATGTATGCATGTATACATGTGTGTGTGCGCGCGAACGAGTACATGTATACAAGTAGAATATGGCACCTGTACAGTGGATACAAGAAACCGTTATATTGATGCTGTGTCTCTGGGCAAGGTTTGCGCGGACTTTCTGGCCGGCAGTGGAATCTTACGAAAATCCGCTGCATTATCCGCGAGAAAATTCGCAAGCAATTCCGTGAGACGAGCCGGCAGGGCCTGCGAAAACAACGTTGCCCAGACAGCCAACCCTAAGCTATACTTGCGAGACCCTTATATGCACCGTGGTCGTCTAGACCAAGTTTAGGCCCTGACTCTGGGTCTTGTAGGTTCGTAGCCACCAAACAGAAACCTCTATGACCCGAGTGCAAGAGATGCCCAATAAACGCACAACAAAAAGACTTACCCTTGAAAGCTCTTCGGCCGTAGAATTCAAGTCCTAAGACGTAAACCCACTCCCAGAAGCCCAAGTTCGAAACTCCTTTAACCGCCCCCCCTGTTCATGTTCCTGGATCTGCCGAGACAGTTCTTCGCTGGCCATTCGCGACCTTCGCAGAGCTGGTGAGTGCTTGCCGGAGATAGGGGCCTGTATAATTAGAATAGGGTTTTGAGGGTTCCTTATTATAGTTATGAAACAAAGAGCCGAAAGAAATTGGGTTGTATTCTACAGAAATACAGGGTCCAAAGAGCGATGGCTTCATAGGCTTCGTGAACGTCCCAGGCTGTTGATCTCAAACACTCGCACAAACTAATCAGTCTTGTAGTATCTTATTGTTGACATTGAATTAGCCTTTAGGCCTATAGAGCAGTGTTTGACCGTGCTTGGGGTGTCATCCACGGGCTCTGCTCTTCGCCATCTTCGCCATTCGATGCAGTCAGGAGATTCTCAACATTTAGGGGCCTTCACAAGGCTGCAGGTCCTGAGAACGAGAGTCCCTTGTTTTTGTAGTAAAGTAGGGTCCCGATTTCTGAAAATCCCATCTATCCCTCTGTGGATGAACCCTCAACATGATATTTTAGAGCCGTGCCGGAGGCAAGCCCAACGGAGAGGCCGCAGTGGAGGCAGCTGGACCTGGCGTGCGCGCAAAGTCATCAAACTGACACACAGCAGCGTTTTACTCAAGCATAATTAAAGAATATTCCTTAACCATATTAGGGATCCGACTATAATTGAAGGAACATTCTATTCTTTAACAATGCAATGGACCATGCTTCACAGCGTAAGCCCCCAAGCATTGACCTGCAGTCCTGATTGCCAACCACATGCCGCAGCGGGTCCCCAGGGCCTAAACCGCAAATCTAGGCCATACCTATAAATCACCAAGGCCCAGTGCTACGAAGTCCAGGTCTTGAATCAATTCCTCTTGCGAGCACCATCTCTGAAACCTTTCCGCTTTGCTCTTGAGTGTTGAAGGGATATGTAGTGTAGCAGACACCCTTAAATGACCAAGGCCTGACTTTGCATGGCCAGTTCGCTGCCGCCCCGCTGCAGGGTATCCAAGACCTGAAACTCAGCTGCACGCGAGACCATCTCCAAACTCTCACAACAAGGTTGTTTTAAGCGATTCCATCGTTATGAACGACTAAGCAGGACTGTCACGGCCGAGACCACCGACCGCCGTGACGACTACTGCTGCTGCTGCGACGACGACGACCGGCTGGGTCACAACAAGCAGCACCAGAACCCGAAGTACTATGCTGCTACGCTTGTTGCGTGGGAAGCCTCTCTGTGAGACTGTGAGCCTCCAAAGCGACTCCTGGACTCGACTTCGAGACCTGGAAGTCCTAAACGCCTCAGCAGAAGGGTTCCTGGTCCTTGGTCCTAGGTGCTCCATGGTGCTCCTGGGGATCCTGGGCCAGGAAGAGACCGCGTGGGAGATCACTGCCCCCCTCCTCCACCGGTCCCGAGGCTGTGAGCTTGGCAGAGCGTGGTCCGTCACAGCGGGAGCGGCACTGATGAATTGATCCGGAGATGCATATTATCACAAAGCTGCACAGAGCACAGACAGAGGCTGCGCTGGCTGTTACAACGAAGTCGGCATCCCGGCAGAGGCGGCCCCAACGGCGGAACTGGTTGAAGACTGCGGTTTGGTCTCGACCGGGCTACAGAGGGCGCGTCGCCGTGCACGCCTGGCACGGTCGAAGTCACTAGACTATAGATTCCTCTAGTGAACACCGTGAGACCCCATGGCATTCGCACGGTTCGGGAGACAAATTACCCATTACCCTGGAAACCAGGTTTGGAGAAATTCTCAGGCTCTTGCCATCGGCCAGCGGATGCGTTCGGCTGCCTTTTGCGCTTGGGGCTTCGGGACCGTGAAAATGCTTGGAGCTTGTAGGTTTTGAGTTTTGGATCGTGCAGGCTACATAAGTTAGGCCTCTTCAGAGGTCAGTAAGCTCTAAACCTCACCCCTCACCCCTACACCCGAAATATCCAAACTCTGCGCCCCCCCNCCCCCCCCCCCCCCCCCCCCCCGGCGGCTAAGCCCTCAAGCGTAGTTTGGATGTGCTGGCCGACTGACACTACGACAATACTACTGCGACCAGTTATGACTTACTGTCAATGCTAGTGCTGAAACCTAACACTTGCGTGGGAGTTGGTGATTAGCTGCGGCTGTCGTTCACATCCACGTCGCAAAGCTCCAAAATTGCCGACATCTGACGTCCGATCACAAACTGTCACGAGCGGGCAATTGTTGGGGATTTATACGGCTTATGGACACGGCCGAAGGCCGAAAAAATCCCTGGGTCCACGGCACCCAAACTCATGTCGGAGCTCTAGGGTCCTAGTTTAGACATGTTGAGACGTGCAAGCCACGATCTTAATGGCCCTTGCACCTGACCGGCTTTGTTGCACAGCGCAAAGACGATCATGGCCGCCTTCCGTCAGGTTCACACTGGAGTGAAAGCGTGTTTACATAGAGCTCAGACGGCTAAACCCTCAGGACCTACACTCTGAACCGGACAGGATTCGCCTAAACCCCAACCGTCCCCAAACCGCAACTGAAAGAGCAGAAAGCTCAGTACCGGGAGGCTCTCCACTCTCGATCACTCTAGCCTGCGCCATCTCTCACGATAAAGCTAATCCAGGACCCTTGAGCCCTAGAAAACCCCAATACCTGTCAGAACCCTTCTTCACGCTTCTGGCAAACGGAGCCCGTCGTCACAAATAACGTGGGAGGCCACTGCTCAAGGCCCTCTGCTCGCTTCTGAAGGACTCCAAACCCGAGGCAACAGGTCATATTGGAGGTGTGCGAAGTCTTGGGATGGGCAGCCACGTCGAAAATCTCCATATCCGCAGGCCAGGTTTCCAACCGACTCCGAGAGCAAGAGCGTAAACCAAGCCCCAAAAGCCCCCAACGACGGCAGGCACTGAGGTCCCTTAACCCGGCCCTGCTGCAAGTCCAAGTGGCCAGCATCTCTGCCTACGCACCACACATATCCCCATCAAGAAACAGTCAAAACCTCAGCCGTACAAAACCTCTGCCTACGCACCCAGCGGTTGCGAGACCGAGACTCTACTGTAAACATCGCGAGCATACAACTCTCTTAGCAAGGCTTGGGGTTCCGGCCTCTGCAGAATCGATTGGGCAGCCTTGCCACTTTGTCATGGCCTCTTTGCCCCGGAGAGAAACGGACGGCAACAAAAACAGTAAGATGACTCGCTCAGGATCCTCGATCCGGCTCTCGTCCCCAGATTTTACTCAAGTATTGCTGCTAATTGCTGCTGTGCTCTACAACTGCATGCGGTATGCGTGACAAAGGCGTGGACATGGAGTTTTGGGCAATGATGTTCTTCTTCATGGATTCAAACTACTGCCCACGGATTCGCTGATGACTCTCGACTCGGCAATGCACCCACCCCCCCATGCAGGCTACGCAGAATCCCAAAACCCACATCCCAAGCCTATCTAGGTTCAACATGGCTCAAGCATTGTTCAACCGTCAATCCGGAGCTACCACCAAACACGGAACGAGGAAGAACTTTGCTAGGGCTTGGCATGCTACGGTTTGCGCATTCGGTTTCGATTCGGCTGCCAGATTCAATGTTCTGGGTTTTGGGACATAGGGATCAGAAATGTGGAGTTGGGGTTTAGGATTTTCGGGGACTGCGGCAAGGGCTTGGGCCTTTGGGGTCTCTTGGACTTGAGGGTTCAACGTGTATTTACTTCGCATAACACCAGGTCTACTACGCACATGACAGGGTAAGTCCAGGGGCAAAACATGGCAAATTTTGGCTGCAGAATCCAGGAAAGGGATCAGAAAGCCACAGCGACTCGGCAAGTTGAATCTCACCAAGGCTTTATGGCTTTGAGACCTGCCTAACTTGCAGGTATTTAGTATGTGAGGTCTCAGGAATTCGTGATTCGGGTTTCCGCGATCAAAGACTATTAAAAGCAACCCCGTGACTTTAGAGCAGCACCGGCGACAAGTAACCGTTTGGGACACATGCATAGGGAATATGGGAGTCTCACATATTTCGGATCCAAACACAAACCCTGAGTATTGGCCTCAAAACAAGACCCGTACTGACACGCAGCCATAAGTTCGGAAACCCCCGAAGACCCTTTACCCGAAACCCTAAAGACAAGCTGAACCTTACACCTTATAAAGCACTAATAGTGCTAGGGTCGAGGGTTAAGGACTGACGAGACCTCACTAAGGAAAAATGAAGAAGAAGAGGCCTAGCCTCTTCGATCTCGGCCATTGTCACCTGCCCATCCTCCGTGGTTTTAGTTTAGGGTTCACTTCTGCTAGCAGCAGGAGAGATATGCGAGTTCGGGCCTCGTACGGTCTCGCAGATCAGACTCCAAGTATCCAAAGCGATGTCAGGTCCCTTCCTGGCCTCTATAAGGGGTTTAGGGCCGTTTAGGGTCTAGGGTATACATCCCCTGTCTAGGGTATACATCCCCTGAGCACCAGAAAAAGGCTCCGCGAACTCGCTGGCACCTCATCGTGGTCTGCTGATCGAAGTGACTCCGACAGTGAAGGCGTTGCCTCACGGCGAGACCCTCAACTTCTCGCCGACTGGAGTTTGGGGTTCTTCTCGCCGATGGTACAGGGTTCACTGTTGGCGGTTTCGACGACTCACTTTTGCGGGTCTTCCACCGCCACGCTTGCAAGTTGCCGGCCAAGGATTGCGGAAAGCGAGCCGAGTTTCGTAGGGCTCATTGTCGTTGTCCCTAGTATCCTCGCAAGGATGCCCGGAATGTACTCACGAAACTCGCAACCCTGCCTCGCACGTGACTTTCTTACGACGACAAGCACCAAGGGTAGACAGACACGACGTGTTGTGAGCACTCTAAGACCAACTCTAAGAAGCTCTTGAACCTCCGAGAGCTTTTGATGCTGCCAGTTGCACTCTGCTTCAACACTAGCGGCCGCCATTAACTGTAACTTGCAGGCATTGCAGGACTCATCTTTAAATTCAGCGAAATCTACCAGCCTGTCTGGGCTCAGAGTCCTTCTAACGGGAATCATGTGGGTGGCTTGAGGAGTAGGAACGGCACAAACTTGCAAAAATCCGAGCGCCCACCTCTCGTCGGAGAGCCTTCTTCAGAAACATCAGCCCTGGCAGCTTTTTGCGTGGTTCAGGGTCTTGGGCCCTGCCGCCTACTGGTTGAGTTCTGGAGTTTATAGTTTACAGAGCTGACTGCACAACACGTGCCCACGGGCAGTCCCTTCCGTTTCTCCATCCCACATGGCTAGGGCGGCCACGGATCTCCCTTCCGCATGCCAACAGACCGCTCCCTGGGTGCGCTGAAACCGAACCCAGCCAACCCTAAACCTAGTTCCCACACGCGGAAATCGAAGCAAAGCACGGGCATCCCAAAATCTTCACAACTTCGACAGACTGCTCTTAAGCCGGCCAAACCCACGAATTACCAGCAGTTGTACTTTAGAAGCACCGGATCTGGAACCGCCCCCCCCCCCCACCTATCGGCCCCTGAACTCGAAAAAACAACCTGCGCAGAAGACGTGGCCTTGCTCCATCTCCCGGGTCAGAACCGGCGGGGAGGCACCTCCAAGGCGAAAGGTTTGCACCATCCGTTTCGTGAGTCGTATGACCATCGTGACTTTCTGAGGTATAGGACTTGTTGCGGCACGAAGTAGAGACGCTTCATGAGTATTGCGGCAGCTGTTGTTGTGGGGCTTGAAGGGCTGCGTAGTTCGTAGCAATCAATAGGTTCCCGCTCAGACATATGCTGACACTACACTGGAATGCTTAGCCCTAACATTCCCTATTGCTTCATGGAGTAAAAGTGATGAAGCAGGAATAAAGCGTTGGCATTGAACTGCTGTAGGCTCAATCATCGATCGGGCGCAAGCACCACAGCACATTCTGAAAGCCCTGTGGGCAAAACCGAAGGCATTCTTATGTCAACTCGTTGCATGTGGTGAACATCCGCAGTGCGGGTTCGGGACCTATGACAGGAACCCATCAGGGCAAGGGTCTGATCATGGCGTAAGGTCACGACTCTGGATTCTCCGAAAGCTACATGAAAGCCACCCTACGATCTTGGAGGTCATCAATGCTTGATCGAGTGCCTGTGGGCGACTGTGTACTCTTCGCGTCCTTCAGGCAACATGGCTTCGTTCAGGATTGGTGGATGCTCAAGGTGGGTGTAGCACAAAACATAGGCGGCGCCAGTACAGCTGATAAGTTGTAACGCTAAGCTAATTTAAGCCTCATATAACAACACAAGAGACCAGTAAGGGCAGTGTTGTATTCTTATATGTAAAAAGTTGATGCCCCAATCGTGGTATTAGTACTGGTGGTTGTTGCAGCAGGAGGAGGACAAGGACGACGACGAGCAAAAGGAAGGTGAGAGCACATACGCATCACTCCTAGCGGCATGCACATTTCAACCATCATGCATACACGCATACATGAATGCGCAGCTGGCTTGCAAGCTTGGAGACAAGGATTTGCTGCCTTGTTTGGGTTTTGACTCGATTTCTCCCTGCGGTGCTTCTACCTTGTTTCCTTCTCTCTGTCCCTTCATCCTTCTGGACTCTTGCACCCTACCGAACGCACGGAACTAGTCTGAAGAACCTGTCCCACTGCTTCAGACTGTGCTGCTTTGCATCTTTCCCACACCCCGGGCAAGCGGAGCGCAGTATCATGTAGCATCGTCACCCGTAATTGAGCACAAACCCCGTCCACACCGTATAAGTACTATAACCCTTGAACCCTCTAGCCTCTAGCCCTACCCAAAGGCCCCATAGCAGTTCTTTTTTGGGGTTCATATATAGAATCCTAAAGGTAATCCCAAAAGGAACTACTATGGGGCCTCTGGGTATCCCTAAGACCCTCTACAGGCCTTAGAGGCCTTGACCTTTACTCGCCGCAAACCTGACCTCCCAACCTCTTTTCAAGACCATATAACTACATAGCAGAATAGCACTACTAAGCGTTAGCCTTGACCGATTAAACCCCGACCCTCCACAAACCTTCCGTCTGTGAGCCTGCAAAGTCGAAGCAGAGTTCCTTTAAGGCTTCTCTCCATGGATCTCCGTACCTTTTTTGAACGAGGTCTTTCTGAAGTGCCTCCAAACGGAGATCCTAAACTCTAAACCTCAAACCGTTACCCTAAATATCCCTAAACATGCAAAGGCTTTTCTTTCATGGATCTCGGTAAGGCTCCAGCCTCAGCCGCCTGGTGCCGGAGCAGGACGGCTAGCTCCTGCCGAGGCGACTTGCTGGCTTCAGGGTTGTTTGGCCTCCCACCTAGCACCTAGCAAGGACAAGCCCACGTTGCAGGCTTAGGTCAGAGAGCACAGCTGGAAGAGTTGCAGATCACCAGTCCACACAAGAGATTCAGGATTTCGGCGCTCATGCACATTCGGACAATCCAGGCGAGACATGTGATTCGAGGCCTGTGGAGTGAGACTTGACTACTTGGGAGTGCTTAGATAACAACGAAGACAACCCGGATATTGCAGCACAGAGCCTTCTTCACTCCCCTCTCAAGATCCGCAGTTTGACCTCGCTACATACTTGTTGCTCGGATACGAAAGCTATTCCTGAAGGATACGTCTCTGATTGATCCTCTGTTGGGACCAAGTCAGCTACAATAGCAATCAGGTCGTGTACGAGCCCCCTCAGACCGGGCAAAGCTGCACGGTGCAGATTGTTACCACCAACTGGGCCACCGATCCATGAAGAGCTTCGCGCGCTTGGCCCCTTCCACAAAGTCGATCTTCACGAAGTTTCCGACCACGCGCCCGCTGTGTGGCTTCCACCCGAACAACACAAACTCCATCAACACCTTGAAACGGTTGCAATTTCCTTGGCCGCCTGGTTGACCTGCCATTTGCCCGTCGAGTCCAGAGCCGTTATCAAATTGAAGATCGAAAGCTCATCGAACGCCGAATATTGACGGCTAGGACGCGCAAAGTGGCAAGGGTTCTGCAAGATCAAAAAGACGATCCCGGGCAACATCTGAAAGCCAGTTGGCCAGCGGCCGTTTTGCGAATATGGTAGTTGCTGGCGGAAGAGAAAATCTCCAATTTCCTCCAGTGACGTCGTGAACATACCGAAGATATCGGAGAGTGTCTTGGTCAGAGGACGTCACCACCACATTTCTTGGCATACCATGAGGCGCCCTCTGCCGAGCGGCTGGCGGCATTTCCTTCGAATGCCGTCTGCCTGCAGCTCTCGCTGAGCATACCCCTGCGGGCATCCAAGCTTTCCATGATCTCATACAAGTCCCGCTGCCGTGCAAACATCTCAGGGGCCTCATGTACGCAATCGCGGGCCACGGCGGCAACGAAAGGATGTGGCATGAGCTTCTCCTTGCCATTGAAATCCCGGACAGCAGCGGCTTTGTCTGCTGGTAGTGTGCCCATTTTGTGCTCCAAGACCACACCTCGCTTCTGCAGCGCAAACTTCTGCATGACACTCGTCATCCGCCTGCAACAGGCGCTTCTTCTCTGCGAGTGCCATCCCAAACACTGCAAGGAAGAAGATCCCAAAGATTCGATGCTGACGTGCTTGGCCGGATTGGCCGGGAGTGCAGACCTTTGCCATGACGCGCTGTCGCCCAAGTTCAAGAGGAACAGAGGTAGATGCTACAAGCCAGAGCCTTTCTCAGCCCATAATGCAGGATTTAGGATCTGAGGCTTCAGGGTTGAACCGTTCAGGGTTTATAGGGTTTATGGGGCTTGACGGTCAGTTGGAGTTGCTTTCCTCACGTCCAGGTCTAGGTACCGGGCACTATCGAGTTCAAGTGCACGCACGCATGTATGCATCGTGCATACCGCTGCATACCCATGTAAAAAATCATCCATGCAAACTCCACGAAGGATCTACGCCCGGTTTTATCGGAAGACCAAGTTCCTTCAAATACGCTAAGTTGTGGCTGTAGCAAAACCGGGACAACATCCTCTCGTATAGGCCGTGAAACACACGCAGCTGCAGGCACCTGCTCATGCTGCTTCCTGGCAGCTGCCATCTCCTGCAAAGGTTGACGACTGATGCAGTGTCTGTGGGAGCTGCTAGCGGTACTAACGAGATGTAGTTTCGTGTACGAAAAGATATGAAGGCATTAGTGGAGCCGTTGGCTGTCTTGGCTCTTTTCTGGTTAGGGTTGAGGGATGGCTCACGTTACTCTGCAGAGAAATGCCTTGCGCACTTTGCCCGGAACAGTCGGACGGCTTCGTTGTGATAGGTTGTATGCTACAGTTGCTGCTATACTCCCATATATCTCGCCGAAAAATACTACTACGACCGTAATAACCTCAATGTACAATAAATATTCCATAACAGTTGCTCTGAGGAGGTGGCATGTCATGACTGTTTGTAACCAGGTCACCGGACAGATTAGTCTGTAGAACTGGTCCTCGTGAAAAGTTTGGCGAGGATAGAAAGACTTTCCCAGGAAGTTGGCGGAGAGGCCATGTTTATGTCACATATCTGTATCATGTACATGGTATAGCATGTTCTGGTGCACTCTTTCAGAGAACATGCTACGGGGAGTCGGCAGAGGGACTATCGCCGGGCGGCGACTCCCGACAGAAACAATGCTAGAATCTGCTGGAAGTGGACAACTCACAACCTTCAGAATGACACCAACAGGACTGCCTGCAAGTTTTCCTACAGGTGCAACAATCCTTTTTTGTTTCATACTGAACCCAACACCCGACCCTGCGAGTCCTGCAGAGTTGGAATAACTACAAAGAGTCTTCCCTGACAGCCACTAACATAACTATGAAGTATAACATGACCAAAAACCTTGCTCTAACTATTAAGGCCCCTATAGTTTGGCACCGGATGCGCAGGACAACTGACGCTGACCTCGATCTCGGCTTGCAAGCGTTCGGCCTCTTTACCTTGCTTTTGGAGGCATTGCTTCAAAGAGCCTAGGAAATCGTAGGGCTGTGGGGCACGGAGGGTAAGCTGCCGGGGACTTGCTGGGATCTTGAATCCCTGGTACAGGCTCGCAACGTGAAGCCTGTGTCGTGACAGAGCCTCAGGGCTAGCAGGGATCTGGGCAGAGCTTCCATTGACCCTGCAGCTTCCCGACACTCCGAGTCAAGCGCGAACGAAACAATTCGAACCACCTTAGACTTGCTCTTGCAGCCATAGCGCATTTGCAACAGGTTCTAGAGCGAACAAACCCTAGAGCTTGGAGGTTTTCAACTTGCGATGTCCGTTGCAGCCTGCTCTCGCTGTAGGACCCCACAAAGTTCATACTTCAACGTAATCCCAAATCTGAACCTCTCCAACTCATAAGTCCCGGAATCAGGTGAAGGTCCTGAGAACCACACGGTCTTGCAGCATCTGCTTGAAAGACACCGCAATGTCCCTGGTTGCCTCTTGCTCCCTGCAGGGCTCAGGGCTCAGGGCTTGCAGAGTGGTTCTATTCAGGCTTCCATAACTTATGCGCTCACCACCCTAGCCCAAAAAAGGTTACTAGAATTATGCAAACCCCAAAAGGTTACAGGTTACCTACTCAGCTAAGAAGACTACTACGACTACTGAAAACATACTACCGTACCGCCACTAGCAGCTAACGCTGCCAGACACGGCGCTACCTAAACCCGGAATCCTCGGCACTAGGAGCCCCACAGGCCCCGAAATTCGGCCTGGTCAAGGCATCCTTCTTTTCCTGAAAATGCCGCTGGCAATCTGCATGCTCTTCCTGGCACGAGGATTTCTTATGAGGGTCCTGGCAGTGCTTGGTTTCGAGCGTAGACTGCAAACTTTGTCAATATCCTTCCTGCTGGTAGCGTGAGGTGTAGACACTTGAGTCTCTCTCGGGATGTTCGCATCGAGACTAGTGACTAGCATGGCGGAGATAGTGCAAAGGTGCGGGTTTATGCCGTAGGAAGGCAGCTCCCGAGCCGAAGCAGGCGGGCAGAATACGTCACTCTGTACATTGCTATTCGGGATGCATGGCTGGGGGTTGCTCAACTGATACACTCGTACTTGTTGCCGGCACTTTCCACACAAGCCTGGGAACCACACATGAAAATAGTGTCTCTTCTTTGTTTCCTGTTGAATTTGCCACTGTCGTCAAGCATCTCCAGCGTGTCATGTCTTCTAGTTTTAGGGGCTTCCTGAGAGACAATGCCGGCTGCGGTCTTTGCCCGAAGATCACTCGGAAGACGGCAGACGTCTTTTTGCAGGCGCAGCCGGGTCTGGCAGCCGACCCGATGTTTTATTGAGGCCGCTGGCCGTGTGCATAGAAGTGCTCGTGGTGCTTAGCACTCACCCAGTTGTCATGTGCACATTGACAACGTGCCCGTGTGGCCAACTGCAGACTTTTGTTTCAGCCGTGTGTGGAGAAGCATATGCTTGTCCTGCACTAAGAAGCTCAACACCCTTCCCGAACTTGTTTCCTCAAGCACGGAAGCCCTTTAAAGCAATAGATTTCGACTTTTCAAGTCCGGAGCTTCGAGCAGCGAGACTCCGAACCCGAAATCCCCAAACCCGACAATCCTAAAGTCCTTAGCATGGATAGCTCTGGACGGTATATGACTACACAACAGTCCACCACAAGTGCGTACTAAATCTTAAAGAGCTGCAAACGCAAGGGTTCTTCTTGGGCGTTCTTTAAACTCTCGACCTGTTGAGCCTGGCTCGACTTCCAATGCAAGCATCATCCCAAACCCCCGAATTCGTGGACTCTGAAGCCCAAAAATCAGAAAAGTGCAGATCATGTCGTATCCCCGCAGGCTCCTGTCTCTGGTAACGCAGCAACCCTCTGCAGTGTGGGCAGCCAAGAGCTTGAAAACCATGAGGCATAGAGCCGTGGGGAAAGGTTCAGCCGCCCATGTGTCCTTCATGACGGTTTTGGCTGTAAGTCTTTTTTAATCTCCATAAACTACCCTTCGAGAGAGAGAAGAGGGGTTGAAACTTTCCCCCTTTTTCACCTTCACGGTGGACAGCCCGAAAAAGGCTGAAAATCGGGAATCCGAGCTGCCGCACTGGGGGGAGCCGTGGCTGTCACAGCTTCAACCCTTAGCAGCCCCGCAACCCAAACATGAGTTTGCGAGGCCTGTCTGTGTTCACGATCGGGTTCCCTTCGGCTTAAGTTCTTTGCGATTGACAAGTTCGCAGGGCAGCAAATAAACTCCATTGTGGATGCGATGTCATCCGCGGCCGTGTTCCAGAACTCTTACAGCTCCAGCGTCTACGGCAGGTCAATACCGACCTCTTGCGGCGCTCTGAGTTCCAGGATTCCCACCACGCGGCTACTCTGACATCCAGGTCTCGTTGCATAGCCTCGTCATTCAAAACGTAATCTGAGTCAGTTTGCTCTCTGCCAGACATGCAGGGATGCAACATGATCTTGGTTTATTCAGACGGCGCACTACTTACCGCTAATCAGTGATGATGCCCTGCACCGAGCTCCGTGGTGGAAGTGCTTAGACTCAGGCATGTGCTTACGAAGAACCCCCTTTGAACAGACATGATACACACACACATATATATATATTAATATGCTATGTATGCATATATGTAAATATGCGTATCTATATACTACATCTACACACACATGCAAACAGTTTGCTTGTTGCATTGCTATGTATAGAGCATAGACACAGGTAGGCCTATCGACATATCATTCGATGAGTAGGTACGTAGATAGTTACATCGAACTGGATGGATGGATGGATGGATGGATAGATAGGTAGATAGCTCATGGATAGATAAACAAATAGATATAGATGAAAGGCCGAAGTTCTTCAGTGGGCCCATGAATGTGCACGCCTGTGTCTTAACGGGTTGTCTCTCCATTTCTCCTTCTGAAGGGAGGGGTTTGTATTATCAAGCAAAACATTAATGAAGCCCTTAAAATGCACCAAATACCAATCTTACAGTGGCACGGATTTGGGGGACTGTAAAGCATTTTGGCCTTCCTTTTTTTTCTGGACATCAACAACGCTTTGGAATCCGTAAGAAGCGAAAGCACTGGACTGTCACGAGATACCACTTCCAAAGCGCCCAATTGCGGTACGATCCCAACAGTACTGCTGTTCGGCACCATTTCTGTGCCTGTGAATGGCTCTTGGCGCGGATAAGCGGAGAATGCCAAACGACACGACAAGCCGAAAAGTGTAGCAACAAAAGGAAGTCGAAAAGCAGCAACAAGTTGAAAAGTCTAAAAACGCGAAAAGTCAAAAACTACAGCGAAACTCGACGAGTCAAAAAGTCCAACTATCGCAAACGATGGAACAAACGCGAAACAAACACGATAACCATCGCAGAATGCGAAAACTCAGCAAGTTCGGTCAACCATCACTGAGACCGCGCTTCTGGGGAGTTCGCCTGACAGGAAGACCCACCCAGGCCAAAAACATCTAGCTCTTGATACTTATTCGCTGCTCGGATGAAACCCGGCATGGTTTCAAACTCAGCAAGATTTGCCATTTGGCATTTGGTGGCTCCCAGACCGAAAAGAACGAGCGTCTTGTGCACTTTTCGGTGCTGTCGCAACCACGAAATGCTCAAAACTCATTGAAAGTTGCAATTAACGGTTCCTCAAACCAGAAAAAATACCTATGGTTTCGTTCCTTTCAAGTGTTTCGAGCAGGTGTAAACTGTCAGAAATCATTGGAACTTGGCCCGCACCAGGTTCTGGGTTGGATCCTCAGACTCGAAAAGGAAGCGAAATGCCTGCGTTTTGGTCACTCTTTGGTGCTTGGACACACGAAATGCTCAAAACTTGTTTAAAGGTGCGTTTTCGGTGCAACAACTGAATATGGATATAATCACGAAAGAAACAATGCACCCCATACATACATTTCAAACGTATCCGCATGTGCGTGCAACAAGAGTCTTCTCCCCCCTCAATCTACTACGTTGTCCCGCAGCAACCTGTCAGCCTCGTGACCTAATGCATGCTCACGGTAGAACCTAAGGGTGCATGCCAAGCACATGATATAATGTTCTGACATCAACATGACTAGGGATGTGGCATACCGTCTTGCAACAAAGTCCGTGTCTATGTGTCAGTATGCGCCTGCACATCGACGTCTTTATGTTCTTGTTATCTTTTTTCTCTTGCCTCCCGGAAGCAGAGACCTGGACTACTAAGAAACCGCCTGAGTGATGCATGATATAGGGGTCTTAATAACTAGAATAGGGTTTTGGGGCCCATTATACTTTAGTTATAATAAGGAACCCCCAAAATAGTATAAGTAATTGTTTATTAAGGCCCCTATATATTAGAATGATACACTTGGCATCTGTGTAGAGGAATTCAAACGCGTGCACAGCTTCACTCTCAGTCCTTGGGCTTTTCGAGCACCTGGACTCTGGAGGACTCAGAGTGCTGGCTCTATGAAACAACGGCCTACAACCGAACAACAAGTCAAGTGTCGTCTGACGATGTCCTAGCCGTATGTAGAAGAAACAAACCCAGCGTTTTGTCCATGCGCTGCACCGCACCCTTTTAACATGTAAGAGCCTTAAGGGAAGTCGAACACCCCAAACCCGAGGATGCCAAGGCCTGGCGTGGGCGTAGTTCTCTCTAGACTGGGTTCTTGCTAAGGGATGCAAATCATGTTACCATTCTACGGAAACCACACTTTGTTTACTCTAGACTCTAGATCCCTACTATGGTAGCTTCGATTAAACCGCTTAACAAGATCCCAGTAGAAGACGAGGATGAAACGGTATTGGTAATTATTTTGGCCCCTATGTTACTGCCAAGGGCATTCCAGTTTGCAACGACTGCCCTTTCCTCCAAAAAGGGCCTCCATGAGCCCGATAATTGCAGCCTAAAGGTGGTTATATCAGAAACATTTGCCAGGGTTGCCTTTACTTACTGGTAACCAGGACGAAGCCTTGTCTGTTGATCTCCACTTGCCATGAATCTGCAGCACTCGCATGAAGTTCAGTGAGCTGCTACTACTACATGTTCGGAGTGGATCCCGGGCTTTCACCCGAATGCTTTCCTTTCTGCTTTGTCGAGTGCCTGGTGCGAACACAAAGCCAAAGACTTCCGTGAAGCCCTGTTCCCCCCAAAACATCTGTTTGGCAGCGCCTTCGACAAACCTCCCTGAGTCAGAATCTGGAGCCCTACGCCGCTGCAACCCTCGTGGAAGCTTTATAGTCACCTCATAAGTTCCCTTGCAAGACCTTCATAATAAGCCCTTGTAGAACCCTTCTTGGCAACTCGACTCGTGTAGTAGCTTTATAGTAATCCTTCTACAACCCTTACAGTGACCTTACTTACCTTCACTTCATCCTAAACCCTAAACCCTAAATCCTATCACCAGACCCCCGGAGACCTAAGGCCTCAGCAAAGCATCTCAGGGAGGGCCGCCAGGGCCATAGCCACCGCCATAATTGTAGTCGACAGTCCTCAGCAGAAAGGGCTTAGGGTTTTTTGCCTCCCGCCTGGCTAGGACGAACCTACGATGCAGGGTCTGTTGACTGGACAGGGTGTTAGGGTTTAGGGTTTTGGGTCTTCCGAAGACCTGTATGCTACGACAGGGGTCATTGGCACCCTTAACAACAGGTTGCTCTTGCAACAGAAGCCCCAACGAAGGGGCTGCAACTCTCACAACACCTACTGTAACCCTGAGCCCTTCGACTAACAGCCTCAATCCCGAAGCAACCACAAGTCTTGTTCCAGGTCTTACGCAAGGGGATTCTTTAGGGCTGGAGGTCAAGGACCATCTATGTTCGAAACTAAGACAACTGACCAAGAGCAATTTACTGCGTGTTTCAGGAGCTTGGAGGTCCTCAACACCTATGCTTCGGATCGAGCCGGGGCGCTTGCTAATGAGGGCTGGCCTTCGGGTCAGGCTTTCTCCCAAAAAAAAGCACTGCTGTTTGGGAATTGTTGGGCCGGGCTCAGGGTTTACACCACCCGATGGCCCGATTGCATACCAAGATGCCAGGTTCCGAAGCCAGGATCACCTGAGCCAAAGTCTATTCAGCGACTCCAACATGTCTTGCGGAAGATTTCTGAAGCGATATCAAGGGTTTTAACTAGGGAATGTCGGAGTTTGCGGGGTCACAGGTTAGCCTAGCCTAGACTGCCGGACCCGGCTACAGTTGCAAACAAGGCTCTTGCTCGTCCCACTACTCTGTTTTGGAAGTCTTACAGGTCGCAAATGTGTTCGATGTGACTATACATTGCTACCTCTGAAGGGCTCGACGCTGAAACACTGAAGCCGTGATTGAACATGTCGGGTATGGAGGCTTGACGTTTAGTTAGCTCATGTGAGCTCGCCGAGAGGTCTCCCTGCAGCCCCCAAAACCACGAATTCGTCTTCGCCCATTCCGGTCATCGCTTTGCGCACACATGAAGACAATCTTGCAAATCCTAGTGCCTATGACTCCAAGCCCTAAGCCCTAGAGCGTGCAAAGTTTATCCAGATCACGGTGTGTTTCTTTTCGTCTCATCACAGTCCCCTTGTCAGTGAAGAATCGAGTTCACGGAGCATGAACCCTCAAGGCCCAGGCCCAGGTAATTCAGAGCTCCACTATTTGCTTTGCTGCCTGTGTTCTTAAAAAGCCTCGACTTGTGCTTTAGAGGGCTGAGCCGAGAGTCTTTCAGAGGCGTCTCGGAAGGTTGCCGATTGCTGGTCGAACTTGATGCCGGTCACCTTGGAAATGAAAACAGTGTGTATGTCCGTGTGTGGTATGTTAGTTTTTCCGAACAGACAAGTGGTGGTATACATACTTACACACACACATACATACATGCATACATACATTTTGCACGGTACATAGATGGAGGCTGGGCTCATCGTTGTCGGACGATTCGTTTAAATTGGTTCCTGCGCGCTAGGCCTGTGCCGTAGTGGGCTACCTGCCAAAACTCAAAGTGCTGGAGGCTATGTGTCCAAACTTCGTCGTGCTCGCATGAAGGGAGGCTGGACCTCATGTAAATCTATGGGAGGGAGGCACGTAGAGGGAAAGATGATGGCCCGTTTCACAGGGTAGTTGGGGTGTCCCGGTAAGCCCTCAAAGCCTCCACCCTCCAAAAAATCGACCTCCGGAGCCCCAGAGGTGATCGTGGGACCTCCTTATGGGCTTACAGTGTCGGATTCTTCGAAGGCGGAGGATTGACGGCTAGGGTCAATATTATGATCATGAGGAGTGACGACGCAAATGATGTAGGGGCCTTTGCGACTAGAACAAGCTTTTGGGGGAAATTATAGTGCAATATGGCATACAGCAGACCTAGAAATCACATTCGTAATTATTCAAGCCTCTACATCAGATGACGTAACCGTAGCCCTGACGATGCGAGCGATGCTCACGGTGCGATTCACATGTGCTTGTCTTCTGAATCCTGGCCAAAATGGGCGCGCATCTGCGCACACCCGAGGGTTTGGCCATGTGGAATCAAAGAAAACAGGGTGCGCGCGACGGGTAGCAGTAAAAACAGTGATTATATGTGATGATAATGATGATGACGACGCTAGTGAAGTTTTAAACATCGAGATGCGCATGCTGCGTTCTGCAGGATGAGTTATGTTGGCTTCAGCGGGGACATGTGTGATGGGGATTGGCGCCAATGGTCGTATGCGAGATCTCACATATTGCGGAGACGTGCGTCGTGTCTTTCGGTCCTGAGCGCCGGGAAAGCTAAAAAGGGTCATCCAAACGCCCCGCTTCAAGCTCTGAAGTCCAACTACTCCAAGTCGCGTTGAAGGTGATATTGTTCGAGGTCAGCCTTGCTATGAACTTGAGATGGATATAATCTCTGATCCTCACCGACCCCCCCAAAGGGTCCAAGAAACCATATAGTATATACTTTAGGGTACTAAGTACCTACTATATTGGTACTTGGACCCTTTGGGCCTCAAGCCGCGACTGCCATGGCTAGACCCTGACCAGTCGTCGTGCTATGGCCAGAAGTGTAGGTAGCATACACAGCATCAACAGCATCCTTCAACAAACACTGTGATTGCATTAAACCATATTAGATTAAAGTGAAAACAATCCGCAGCATCATTTGTGAGCTGAGCTTTATCCGCAGCACAATTAGATGCAAACAATGCTGCTACTTACGACCTCGTAGAGCACTTTCGAAGGCTGTGTTTTCTTGCTGCTCTTACTTTGTACTTTATACTTCCTGAGGCTGGTGTAGCGACTGCTGCTCCTGCGATACTAGTTACTAGATGACGTCGACGACAAAAGGGAATGTGACCAGCTATGCTGCTAAAACCACTCACGATCAGCAGCAGCAACAACAACCACAACGAAGCAAGTAACACAAGCCGCAACCACCAAGGACACGACGCCGACACGACAAGAGCAACGATCACGACTACGTCGACTGTTTCCTCCTACTACAACTACCAAGACATGTAAGCACACCATGGATGAGACGACAACAAACACGCTTGCTATTTTACAGCCACCACCCCCCACCCCTATTACCCCTGCTACTACTACCGCTGCTACTGAGTCTGCTGCTGCTGCTGCTGCTTCTATTCCTACTGACCGCGACCGCTACTGCTACTACTACTACCACCACTACTACTACTACCACCACCACCACCACTACTACTACTGCTACTACTACTACTACTACCACTACTACTACTACTACTACTACTACTGCTACTACTACTACCACTACTAGCTACTAGCTACTACTACTACTATTACTGCTACTAACTACTCCTACTCCTACTACTACTACTACTACTACTACTACTACTACTCCTACTCCTACTGCGACTGCCACTGCCACTGCAACTGCTGCTACTACTACTGCTACTACTACTACTACTACTACCTACCTACCTACCTACCTACTGCCCCTGCCCCTGCCCCTGCCCCTGCCACTGCTACTACTAGTGCTACTGCTACTGCTATCACGAATCACGGCAGGTGGTCTTTTCAAAGTTCCTGCCATGTGCATAAGTGCAGGAACATGTCTGTTTGGCGCTTGTTGAAAGGCATTCCGATAAGTTTCTCAAAAAGATGTAGTGATGATGGTGCGGATGACAGCCATGGTCCTGGTCAGTGCGAAATCGGGAAACTCTGCAAATGATTTTCCTGCCGGCTGCTGCGCACTCGCCATTCGAGGCACACTCGATTTCACCTTCCTCCTGCGGGTTTAAAGCAGCTGAAACCGCGCGGATGTGATGCTTCGACAGGAGCGAAGCACAGAACTCAGGCCCAAAGTCAAATGAAAAACACACCGCAGAACCTGATGCTTTCCGAGCAAGAAGCTGTTGGTTCAGGAAGCGGCGAAGTGCCGAAGCACCTCAGGTGACGCCCTCTGTTCGGGGAGAAGTTCTGCAGCTGTGGCGACTCCCAGTGCTTCACTTTACACGTGGATCTAGGGTTTGCTGCCTTTCAGTATTTTTCAGTCGAGGATTGAAATTTGGATCAGGCGTTCTGTCTAATTTGAATACAAGTTTCTGACAGTGCGGATGTTGGCTTGGTCACTAATACATTGTAACGGCAGGAATATAGATCTAGCCATGCAGCAAGATGCAACTCTTGCAAGTACGCTGGGGACGTGCGTCAAAAAAACAAGGTGAACACACGACGGCTCAGAATCGCGCATGCCTGTACTGCATGACAAGGGAAGCTCCCAAAACCCACAAACTGACCGGAACACCTGGCCCCACACCAGAGTTGTACACTGATGCCGGGCAGCTTTGGTATAGCCTCTCTGTCAAGAGGGTCATTGGCACCGGATGGATTCCTAAGTATGGGCATACAAATGATCGGCATAGAGTTGGTTGCCAGCAGATGTACCCATCGTCATCATCACCACATTAGAATACTGATCAAAGACGAATGCAATCCCAAATGGCAGCCGTAACCTAGCACAATGAGGAGCGTTTAAGAGGTATCTTGGCCTTTGACCATGAGACCCCAAACCACTTAACCCAGAAAGGACCGTTGGACACCGGAGCCGAAACCCAACAAAACCGGCTCCAAGGAGATAGCTGAAACATGCTGAAGCCTATCAACCTAAAACTGTGCTAACCCCGGAGCACATGAGCCCTGCATGAACCACTGAACCTTATAAGAGTTCGAATTATTGCGTGTAAACGGAGGGGCTGACGGCTTAAAAGCCTTCAGTTTTTGGTTTTGGTGCTGTTCGGCTTATGGTGGAGGCTTTTGGGCAGCCACCTGTGAGCTGGCGGAGGTTGATGTAGACTTGCGTATCGTAGGCCACATAATTGACCAAACGTTAGGACAGGCAAGACCGAGGTCGCACAAGTCAGAAAACTGGCTGCGCGAGGGTAAACCCGTAGCTTGCAGGTTGGAATTTGCTTCGTTTCAGCCCGTCAGGATGGTGAAGCACCCTGTCGGGTCGAATTAGCCGTTGCAGCGGTGCCTCATCGAAACACGCAAGCGCCTGTCATCTGCATTCTCGTGACTGTAAACTGTAAACCCTATCCTGCAAATCGTCATCTGTGGTAAACCGGCGCCGTTGCTGCTGTGGCGAGAGTACGTCTGGGTGGCGTTCCTTTGAAAGGCCCGGACGGTGATGGAGGCCTTGCTTGCCTCTTCGTGGAGCCCGGGCTTGGCATGATGATGATAATCATAGTAGTAACCATCGTGATAGTAGTAAGCATGGCAATGCTGATGACTATTAAAGCTCATCAACGAACACTAATCATAAAAAATGATCATATTAGCATTGGCTTTGCAACTTCAGGTTGCGGTCTTACACAGTTAAGGTGAAAGCCCTTTAACAAAGGCTTGACTGCCGAGTGTAGCTTAAACCTGGAAACCGATACTGAGAAAGCAGACGGTTACAGAATCCAACTTCCGCTCCCTTGTGCTCAATGCGAGCTTCACAGTTGAACTTGAATCTAGGGTGCGGGGTCGGGTGACGGCAACAACTGCTGCCGTGATGCTGTATCGCGCTTCAAAGGTATCTTCCTGATGGCCACTGCAATCGAGCAGCTCCAAACCAACACGCGACACTTCGAAACAGATACTGCATGAACCTCTCCAAGAGCGAGAGAGAGAGAGAGAGAAGCCTGGTAGTGTATAATTAAGACGGCAGCTCTACGTCGAAAAATATAGGATGCCGATACGCCACGATTGAGCAGGCTTTCTAAGGACTTCAGTACCTCCAACGAACTGATAGACTCTGATAGACCTTTGTTGAACCCAAGCTCTGATCCTGTTCAGCTGGGAACTGCTAGAGCTTAAACCCAAGTTTAGAGGCTGAAATAATTCGACCAGGGTGGATTTGCACTGGAGAAGTATTCGCAAACAAGAACGTGTACAAGTTTTCAAGTTTCTAATTACAGATGTGAGCTCGCGAGGGGCATGTCTGCTTCCAGCCTTGTCTTTGTCAGGTAGGAAGAACTTGCACAAATTTCTCTCGGAGCTTACAAGCTTGTTATTATGTCGGTGCAGACCGCTTCTACATCGCCGGAACACAAGGACGGACCTTAATATAGGGGCCTTAATAGTTACCCATACTATTTTGGGGGGTTCCTTATTACATTTATAGGGGCCCCAAAACCCTATTCTAATTATCAAGGCCCCTATAGTAGAGAGGGAAGGAAGCAAAGGAGGGAGGAAGCCCTCCAGAGCCTGCGGCAAATTCCCGGAGAATGTGCGGATGAAATCGGCGATCGTGACACTGTCTGCAGTCAGGGAATGCATAGCGACCATGACGGTCTTCAGAGCCTCCTCGCGCTGGGTTTGTTTTTGGCTTTACAGTTTTGCTCCATGGGTGCGGTTGGCGGTTTAGGACCTTGTGTGATTTAATATAGGGGCCTGGCTGAGGCCTTCGACATCTGACAACTCCACCCAATCAGATCATCCCGACACCTTATTGAGATTCGAGGTTTTACATATACCTTCTCGAAATGATTGATGTCTAGAAACGAGAAATTCTGGGACATAAGCCCAAGTTGAACGATCATGACGATCATTACACATGAAGACACGATGGTTTTGAGCAAGATCGGTAATCATCGACGCATCAAAGTCCCAAGTTGTCAGAATGAGCTCCTCGAAAGTAGTTGAGCTCGCCATGACCTGGTTCGAAGGGGCAGTTTCGTGCAAGGGGAGGAAGGGGAGGAGGCTCTGAATCTGTATGAGCGACAGCCTACAGACCGGTGCATAAGCCCAATCACTGAAACCCTAAACCCTCCTTGAAGAGCCCTATCCATGTGCTGCACCGCAGCATTCAGTCAAAAGACCGGACAAGCCCGAAATACGAAGCCCCTCCGTTTCACATCTGCATTGCAAGCATCCTCAAGCATTACCTATCGTATATCTTCGTCCATGTTGCCATCATATGTCGGTATGCTCAAAACGTTGTGTTCAGCTATCACAAGCCGCAGTGTATGTAGCACACAGTTGCATACCGTACTGTACCAAGCACTGTCCAACTATGTGGGGGATATATTATATACAGTGCACAGGCACATGAACAGATATGTCTGCGATGGTGGACTATTGCACCCTCCCAGCTGAAACACAGCAGCTCGAGACCGAGGAGCAAGTGGCGGATGGGTCATGTTGAATTGGACCCATCCTTCCATCCTGGGCCCAGAACAGGCAAGCTTCGTCAAGTGTGCATGCGGATCAGGTGCCTGGGGCAACGACAGGCCAGAGCATTTTGACGAGAATCTTCCGGGGCTCTCCAGCAGCCCTACAACCAAGTCAACAATTGGAAGAACCTGCCTGAAAGTATGAAACCCGAAAGACTCGCACTTGTACGAACAGGAGGCTAAGCCAATACTAGAGCTGAAGTACTCGTTATAGCAGGAGTAGCAGCAGCAGCAATAGCAGCAGTAGTAGCCGCCGTAGTGGTAGTGGTAGTAGTAGTAGTAGTAGTAGTAGTAGTAGTAGTAGTAGTTGCACCAGCAGCAGCAGGCCGTGGCCCTGAATTCGAAGTCCATGCTGCCGAGCATCTCTAAGCAGTCTGCATCTTCTCCGCACTCGTCAATAACCCTCCGCGGCTTCAGAAGTGCAGGGCCGAAGGCTTAGCGCTTAGCACTGAGATGACTAGTAAAAACGACACAGAAACGGCACAAGAACGCCAGCACAAAAAGCAGATCTCGATGCAGGTAGCAGGTGCTGGGAATGCACATGCAGGAAACCCTCTCTGCCCGAGGCTGTACACCTGCGAGTTATGGGTTTCAGAAGGTAGCGTTCCACGATAAGATACTATGGCATACTGCACTATACTATGAGGTAGTATGATATACGATGATATAGGACAACATGGCTATGATGCCTGCAGAATTCATGGCTGCGGATACAGGTTGCCAGGCTGCAAGGGATTGCAGATGATGTGTCAGTGGAAGCAACGGCTGCGTGCAGTCGGTGGGGTGGAGCCCCGAACTTTCCGGACTGTCCCCAAGAAACTCAGAAACACTGAGTCTCCGAAGCCCAAAGCCGAAACACCCAAATTCCTGTAGATAGGGCCTCAATGCTAAAACAAGGCGCAGCAGCATGCCGGACTGCAGTGCTGCAAAACCATTTGGGCTCGGCTTTAGAAGTACTCCCAAACTTCTTAAAGAATGAAGGATCTGCGAAAGCTACCTGGTGAACGTCTGCCTGAAACCCTGAGCTGTGACAACCACTTCAAGCTGCATCCCTCAGCTTACCCGGTCACCTGAAAGTCTGACTCTTTAAAGTTAAGCGCAGGGCAAGCACCTGCAGTTCTTGGTAGGGTGCGGCGCCCCAACCTGATACCTGGACATGGCAAGCGATTGGGCCCTTATGAACCTCTTTTGTAGGAGTGACGAGTCACACAGCCGCGAAGCAGGCGCATGCACATACCACACACACCCACGCACAAACAGAGAGCACGTGCACAAATGATGACGCAACAGCATGAATTCTATGTAGAAGCTGCAACGTCCTGTACAGACTTCTCACTGCTTGAGCTTCGCCTTGATGTACTCTCCCTACTTTCAAGACCTCTTCTGAGGCATAGCCCCTCCTCTTAGATTCCTGTCTTGATGTCAGCTTCAGACCTCATCCAAGGGTCTCTATGCTGAGGGGGCTTTGGTCGGGCCTATGCTGTTGACAGGGCTTCGAGCTCTGGGGTCGAGGACCCTGACACTAGGCCTTCACATGCCCAACAGGATCTCAAGCATCCTGTTTCGGATCCTGGATGAGATACAACAGTCTGACAGAGTCTTCAAGTCATCCGAGCGTATGACGGCGTATAGTATGGCTTCAAAACCAGCTCTCAAGGGTTCTATGGGGTGTGTGCAAAAGGGCGTCTCAACTCAAACACTTCTCCCACCCCTGGCGCCGGAAAACTGAGTGCCTGATACCTCCGCGGGAATCGTTCATCCTCAACACATCGTTTCGGGAAGCCTCCACATGTCGCACTCCTCCTGGTTAGTGGAAGCAGCACAAGCCTGTCGGCAACAGCATGAATACGAATCTACGAATCTACATACAAGCAATCTAAGAAACACAGGAACATACCCGTGTACGTATGGTGTGATACATATGTACATGGATATTATATATATATGTATATGTACATATTTATATATATATATATGTGTGTGTGTATGCATAAATGCGTATGTGTATGTGTGTCATTACGTGTATATATGTGTATGTGTTTCTGTTTATGTGTGTGTGTACATGTGTACACGTGTATATGTGTGCATGTGCACATGCATGTGTATGTATATGTTCGTACGTATGTACGTATATATGAATATATGTATGTATGTTGTACTCATGTACATAGGTATGTATGTGTATATAATATACACATACATGTATGTGTGTGCGCTTTTCAAACACTGGCGCGTTCGTTGGATTAGCTTACTGTTTTTTGTGTATGCTTAAACATCACTGTTTACATTATAACTGAATAGATAATGGAACATCTGGTCATATCAATGTATGTGTTTCTGAAAAAAACCGCAAAGGGCCATGAAGAATCGAAGGCTCCTTATGGGGACACATGAGGGCAGCCAGACAGTATGTTTACTGGATCCTGTGCGCAGCCGCTGACCGCTTCCAAACTGAGGATCCTCAGCCTACACCCCCACTAACCCCGCCCACGAACACAAAGTTCTGCCTGGAGTAACCCACGAACCTGCTCAACAACAAAACTGAAAACAACTGGGCAGTCCTCCCTTTTTGAAGCAGTGGACTTGTTAGCTGCCAGCACACATGACGATGGCACGTGTATGAAACGAAAGTACTCTGCATCACTGAACGATGACTTCGACAGCATGCGGGGAAAAAGCATCAGGTACGACCTCAAACTGCATCACTGATCACAAATCCAGTGGACTGAAACTGATCAACTGCCCCCCCCTGTTATTGAAATTAATACCTTAGCCGGTTACTCCAGTATACGACCTAGACCCTAAACAGTAGAAACAGCCAGGTGCACCCGCGCGAAGACGTGTCCAGGTGGTGAAGCTTCGTACTGCTCGCACTTGATGGAGCGCCACGACCAGATGCACGCCTTGGCTTCTTAGGGTTTCAGCACTCGCACTGGAATTTTAGGGTTTATAGGGTTGAGGATTTAGGGTTTGGAATTTCGGGTTTAGGGATCCACCAAACTGCCGGGCAGTTTGCAAACACACACACACACACTGACACTGACTGAGCAGCCTTACAGGCAAGACCGTTGGAAACATCACCACGCTTCGGTGTGCGGTTAGATAATTACGAGCGACATTGCACTAAAAACGGCACCCTATCGTTCCGAAGCCGTGTAGTTTAAGAGGAAAGCGGATTCCGACGATGGCGCTTGGGATGAGCTTTTAGGTACATTCGGATGTACCTGGGTTCTAGGCTTGCAAGTTTTACCCTTCATGGCCGAGAGTTCGAGGCAGGCGTCTGGGCCTTTGGACATAGTGTCGGGAAGGTTCTCGACCAGTACACTTCACGCCCTCTTGAAACTTCTTCAGTCGCTGCATCGCATCTGGGCTCCCTGGGAACTCCGGAGGTCCTCCGCTGAAGGTTTAAATTTGTGAGAGCGCAAGGTTGCACGGGATACTGGGTCCGGGTTACCTGAATGCCGAACCCTAGAGTGACCCTCGACGCCGTCTGAGAAGTCTTTATAGATAAGATCCGGTTCGACCCGATAAGGGGAAATCTAACATATGCCACTGGCGCTGGAACCCAACCAAGCCCCCCAATGATACAGGAGTCGGAGTACTTTATAATAGTGTTCCCTGAAACTGCCTTTGCTAATCTAACTGAACCATAGCATACTCCGCAGCCCAAGCCTAAATGTTGAGGCACACAGACTAAGCTTAGCAACCCTATAAGTGGATCGCAAAGCACGGATTTGCCAAGGGCCGAGAAACATCTGGTGTCGTGGGACTCTTGCCTGCACCCAGGTCATTTCTACAAAACCGAGTCTTTAGGGGTTCGGGTACCCTAAACTTAAACCCGAAACCCTACTTTGGGGTTTCGGGTTTAGGGTACCGGGCTCAGAGTTTAGGGGCTACGGGCTAAGAGCCACTACTCCCAGGCAAGTGTATTCTTTGATAGGGGTCGAGGATTAGTTTAGGGTTTAGGGTTTAGGGTCGGGTGTACCACGTTAGCGTTTTCCTTGTCGCGAGTTTCACAGCTCTATGTTGGCCTCCATTGATCCTGCAGATAAGAACTTGAGCCAGCACCCCTCGCAACAATCACAGATGCCCGCTCGAAAGATGCAGCAAGCAGGGCTCGTAAACTTCGTCGTAAAACAAATGCAGACGGTCCTAGACCATGGGATGACAAAACTGTGAGCCCCCCCCCCAAAAAAATAGTATAGGCAAGGCCCATTATACTATAATGATAATAAGGAACCGCCAAAATAGTATTTGACTCCATGGCTTTTGTGTGCGATTGTTCACACACACACACCGAGACTTGTCCTGTGTGTTGTTCGTCTTGTAATGTTTGCTATTCATCCCTTGACGGATGTGTGTGTACTGTACAATAGAAACCGAGCACAGCTGCGCATGCAAACATATATGGCACAATGTAAACACACGCATGCCGTCCCCCTATACATGATACACATACAAAGAATGCTGGACACATGTGCACATGCATGCCTGAACCCTGTATCTAACCTTCCTATGCTGGAAGCCACATCTTTCTGAAGTGTACCAGCGAGTGGCACTTGTCCGAGGCATTGAATCGGGGACAAGACGGAAAGATCGTGCCCACACCCACCTTGGTCTTTCGGAGTCGAAGATATAGGCTTGAGAGCTTGGGGGGTTGACGTGCTGGGTCGTAATTCAGATTCCCGTTTCTCGAGTTATGGCTCGCGCTCTGCCGCTGCGGACTCGGTAGCTTGAAGCGAATGGGCGGGTTCTGAGAGCGTTCCTGAATCCCCTTTCTGGAACAACCCAGGAGTCCCGGCCGTGCGCACACCAAACGGCTCTTTCCCATGGTGCGAGAGATGGGTGAAGCTGTGTTGGGTTGGAGGACATTGCAAGTGTGGGGCGGTAGGCCACTTTCCATAGAAACCCTTGCTGCGAGGTGTACACTAAAATTTTACAAAAGCAAAAACATGAGTAGTAATGACAGTGACGGTAGCAGTATTAATGGTAGTGAAAAATTTGCTATCTGGATTCTTCCCTGGACGCGGCATGCCCCCGTCGGTCCAATCATGGTTTACGCCTGTTTAGCCTGGTTGTTGAGTTTGAGCAAATAAGGGACCCCAATCTAAACCGTAAGTCCTAGGTAATTAGTAGGATCCTGAGCCCAAGGACCTCTAAGGATCCACGAAAGCCCGCAGGTTAGTACTACAGTAGTACCCTTCTGGTGGCTGACTGAGAATTTTCGCAGGCTTGGAGTAATGTAGGGACTTTGCCTGAACCCAGAAGCCGAGTCAAAAACCCTTGCGGGATTTTCTACAGAACCTCTACACTCCAGTTCTCCTATGTACTACCCGGACTCCCAAACCCTGTAGTTCGAGTGTGCCCAGCGGCATCTGCGGGCAGGTTTTCAGTCAGCGCCTGGGGAATGGCAATGCAAGACCTGGCTGCATCTTAGATTCGGGCCGTGCCTTTAGGGTCGAGAGAACGGAAAGACCTCCACAATGATTAGTTTTTGTGCTTCCAGGCTTCCTCAAGTGCAAAATGCTAGTGCGATATACCCGAGAAGAGGCGAACTCTAGAAGGGATTATGGCCGCGGAGAAGGTTTGATCCCTAGAGCAAAACTGGCTCCTGAATGCAGGACTAGCCTACAGCGTGTGGTTTAGGTGAGCGCCAGTGACACTAGCAGCAGCAGAAATCGCTTTAGCAGTATATAGCAGGAGCAGCCACAGCACCAGTAGCCGTGGCCGTGCCCGTGGCCTTGGCGGGAGCGATATAGTAGTAGTAGTAGTAGTAGTAGTAGTAGTAGTGGTCGTAGTGCTCGTCGTGGTAGTAGCAGTAGCAGCTGGTGGCGGTGGCAACGGCAGCTGCAGCAGTAGCTGGTGGCAGTAGCAGTAGCAGCAGTAGCCGTGGTAAAGGGTAGCAGCCATAAACGTAGTTGTAGTCGTCGACCTTGCAGAGCTGGAACGCATGACTTCTTCTTGCAACCGGGATAATGCCATCTAGACCCGAGGATTGGGAAGGTCCCACCTTGTCTCATTGTCGACGACGGTCTTGCTCCTGGGTTGATCTCACCGGCGGAAAATGGAGCTTCAAAAGAAACCAAAAGTGTTGAAGCCTCATTGCAAAACCCCGAGGACCTCTGGCATGAAAACTTCAAGATATACTTAAACGGTCTCATGGCTGCCAGCTGCAAGGTTTGCTCGGGCCTAGCCGGCTTGAGCAACTTGGTCGCCAGGTTGTGGGGGTTTAGGCCTCCGGGTTCGACGAACTATATAGGAAATGAAGCCAAACCCCTCTCCACAAAAATCCAAACCCCAAACCCGAAACCGAGGTTCTTGTAGGGCTCGCGGATCTGCCCACTGGGGCACGTAGGATCCGTGAGGGCATATGCCAAGACATAGCGGCTCCTCGATTTTTTTTAATATAGGGGCCTTAATATTTTGGAACAGGGCTTGTTAAAAGGCTTGTGAACTGCGAATAGAATAAAACAAAGAGCAAAAAACTATAGGTAATTATTAGGGCCCCTATGTTGAGCTTTCAACTCCTCGGCTTCTTAAGGGCTTTGTTGGGGTGGGTTTAGAGCCAAGGGCTTTCTACTTGGTTATGCCTGGTTCACCGCATAGTCACTGAACCGAACCTTCCGTAGGCAAAGCAGAAGAGACCTACAGAAATTGAAGTTCAGGAAAATGAGAACCACGAACACGATTCCCATCGTCAATAGGCAAAAGCATGAGGGCTCCTTGCCGACAGGAAAACGTAAGTCCGGCGATACTGTCAACCCTATACGTGCGTGACGAACTAATCCAATCCGACCGAGGGGTCTCTGTCTTGCAGAGTCTGAGATTGCATGCTGGCGTTCTTCGCATCTCGTAGCTTCTGCTTCAGCAAGAAGTGCTGGGGTTGGGGGAATATCGTGCTAAGATAAGTGGTGCTAGCCTAACTGAGACTTGGAGCCCACTCTTAAATTCATCGGCAAACATACCCGCAAACGAGTGATCCTGTGAGATCCAGTCTACAATCTTGACTACTGGCAGTCTCCGTCGAAGGCCAACGCTTGCGGTGGTTTCCGTGCTCGTGCCAGGTGCGGGAGATTAGAGAGCAACCCAAAGAAGCCAGACGGACAAAATGGGTTTTGAAAAGGCAGTTGCAAGCATACCTTCCTCGGCCTTGCCGCGATGTTGGCTGGACCCAGAGGACTGTAAGAAATGACTGGTCAGGCTTAAGAAGACTGAAAGCATAGCACCAGCAAAGGCTCTTGATGGCAGTGTAGTCGACGGAATCCTTGAAGCTGCTGTTGTGCACGCTCGCCACGCTCTCCTGAATGTCAGTCACTTCGTCCCGCGACAAAGTGTTTCGGGTGTAAGGTCTCCAAACCCACGTCAACTTCAGCAATGCCGGCACCACCCACTCTCTGGAAACTTGGCCATGCCTGCAGCCGTCACGTGCATGTGATCTTCGACCCTTCCACCTACGTGAGGGGCCAAGATGCATTCACGCCAAAACCGTAGAAGTCGCGAAGGTAGCTGTCCTTGGCAAGAGGAGACTTCACGTCTTCGGACATACCTTCTCCACATCACTGGGCCGGATACACATCTTCTACCATCGACCCCAGTTCGATGGTCAGGACCCCTGTGCTATCGAGATGTAGGCCTGGCACACCCCAAGACCATACCGGGAATCTTCAATGAAATGACCACTACATGCGGGATCAAGCCTGCACGCGAAACTACGGCACCCTGCCAATACGAGGACGGAACATGTCCAGGAATAGGCATGACAGCCCCAAGCCCTTGACACCCTACAACTTCGAATATTCGGTCCAGGGACGTAGTCATCCCCTGGCGCAGTGCAAGATTGCGTCCATTCATCCATGGCGGTGTATTTCGGCTGGAGGACGACCGGGGGGGAGTCGGCATGGCCTGGATGATTCAGTGCGTTTAACCTTATAAACTTCAACTTGCAACTTGCAACACTTTAGCTTTGGACGCCAAGTTCACATTATGCCAAAGCCCCATGTTGCAAATCTACAGCAGCTGAAACATGGCAAACAAAAGACACCTGCCCCAAAACCAGAAACCCCAAACCCTATAGACCCTGCAATCCCGATTTCAAAATGCTGGTCTTCTCTTCTCCCGTAGGTGTCCCAACGTTCCCGATGCTTTCTGTCAAGCCTAAACACCCCGTATTTTGGCACACGGGACACCACGTTCAAGGTACTTGCGGGCCCAAACCCTTCCCGTCATCTCGACGAGACCGACACCAACCCCTAAACCCTCTCAAAGGAACCTCCGGAGAAGCTGAAATCGTGGACCCCGCCGCAGAGTGCCAGCGCGGCCGCCTGCCTCGGAAAGCTTCATATGAGCTTTAGCGCAACGGAAAAACCCTGAAAATGGATGCAGACTTTCGGATCTCAAGACCATGCGGAGCCACGCTCCGTAAGGCCATCGTTGTCATGGCTACTGTGTACCCATAAGGCCCCATAGCAGTTCGTTTTTGGGGCTCATGTTTGGAATCCTATAAGGTAATCCCAAAAAGGAACTACTATGGGGCCTATGGGTATTGTGTAACCTAATCCCACTCTGGCATATAGAACACGTTCAAAGCCTGAGAACCGTCTAACTCTTCTAAGCCCCAAAGGAACATGGCGGCCGGAGTTTACGAGCAGTTGTTATAGGGTCTATAGGATTTTTATGGGGTTTAAGGGCATGATGCTTTAACTTTAAGAATTCAGATTGATGGGGGCTCGCTTTTCATCGGGGGCCGTTCTTTATGTACCTACTGCATGCGTAATACTACATACAAAGACAGGACCAAGATTTAGGAAAAATCCCCTGAGGGTTTCACCTCAGTCGCCAGTCGCAAACGTTTTCAGCCGGTTTACTGTAAGTGCTTTCAATGCGCGACAGCGAGGCTGTGACCAGGTCACGAGTGCTACTGCAAAAAGACTGCAGGGGGGGTGGGTTTGAGAGTTCACGCCCCCTAATTATGCTGAACCAGCCAAGCAAGGGTTGCTACCACAAGGCACCTCCGAAGTTGGAGATCACGTCGACAAGGATGAGAGTTCATGGTTCATCATTAGAGTTATCATTAGCTTAGTTCTCCCACCCGCCTAGCTGACCAGGTCGCACTGCAGGGCACTTGTTCGCTTATAGGGCTGAGGGCTTCCATGTACTAGCTGGGTCAATGTCCCTTTGTAGGCTACATTGCATCATCAACCACCTGCTCAAACCGCTACCGAAGGTTGCCGCACCGATTGAGCGCACCTGTGCCACTCTGAAACCCCATAATCCAAGAGCCCCCGTACAGTCCACGCCTTACCCATAGTAACTTAGTATGAACCCCCGAAAAGGAACAACTTTAGGGCCTATGGGTAACCCCGAACCCTCAATCATGCCATCTCTTCCACCCAAACACACAAACCAGAGATCTTACGGATTCCTTTACCGGTTCCGATATCAGACCAGGTTCACGTTGGCGCTAAAGGGGATCAAGAAGCCGATAACCTTGCTGTGCAAAATTCTGCGGGCTGGGCACTACAGCCGGAAACTGCACACTGAATCCTGAAGACTGCTCCCATGCACAGCTCGGTGCAGATTGGAAGCTGAGGCATCAAAGACTAGAAGATATGGGATGCAAAAGAACACTGCAGAAAAAGACGACAGGCTGTGCGGGGCTGGGGCTGAGATTCTGGACTGGAGAGAGACTACCCTGTCATGTTCACCCCTTCTGGGAAGAGATATCAAGTTCTAGATGCACTGCTCCGTGAAACAAATCAGGGCAAGGATGTTCGTTTGAGCGTTCCCGTAATTGTGCCACCTGCTCTGTTCTGCATCGTACTTTCAGCGACGTCCGTGCTTTCTGATGCTGCGCATGGAGTTGTTGCACAATTGAAGCTGCATAAGTGTTGCGATCACCCAAAGATCCCACATATCCCACATTTACAGCCTACACCCAAATCATTGGAAAAGGTGCAGCTAACTTTTACAAGATCTCCGTGTTCCGAAAAGTGAACGATGAAGGACACAATGTATGACGATTCATGCGACGGATCTGAAGGCATTTAAGTTTCGGGGAACCTTGTACGTAGTCCGGACTGCTCATTATCAGGATCCTCCTATTGAAAGGGTAACATGTTCCGAGAGCTGCGTAAGCAACATCTTGTCAGAGGGCCGAAGCTGCATCCGCCAAGCAGCTGCTGCGAGTACAAAGCCAAGGGTGAGGACGTAGCGAAGTAGATCTTTAACTGAGGCAACAGCGCAACTAGCACACCACTAGCACATAAGAAGACGAGTACAGCTGAAGGATCTTTCGAAGAAATGTGCAAGCATAGCCGGTTGTTGGCAGCAGTGCAGGGCTGCGGGGTGCAATAAACCCCGCTGCTTCAAGTTGTTGCATCCGAGCAAGCACGTGTGGTATCCCGTCAGGTAAACAGGCCAAACTCTTCAAGTCCAGCAAAGCTCGCGCGATGCAATCGCAGCAATGAGACTGCGCAGGCCTGGAAAGCCGAGAAGGAGCTTGTTCTCGCCGCAGGCCAGAGGCTTGATCCTGTCGGTCAGGCAAAAAAAGAGCACGAGCAGGAATAGGAATCCATTTCAAGGCCCGAGATCGGTCCAGCAGGCGGAGGGAAGTATTGACAGCAAGCTGATTGCGGCTCTGGCTTGGGGATGAGCTGTGAGCAGAGGACCAGCGCTTGTTGACGCTGACGCTGAATGGACAAACCAAATCACTGCGCACGAAGAGTGAACCTTGAAGGTTCCATGCTGTTGCAAGTTGGTCGCGAAGAGCTTCCTCTGAATTCGAAAGCGGGGGGAACCACTGCCGGTGTCGCGCAGCTGGCAGGGCAGCGCTGGCAATCGTTACAGTTCATTGATACGAGCAGGCGAGCAACCTGAAGCCTGCTTTCCAAATACATCCCACACTATAATTTATAATGAAAACCCAAAGACAGCAACAGGCATCAAAGGATTTTTAACCTCACCGGATTCTATCAGGACGCCAGAATTTTACACAACACATCCGGCGGTCCTGGGCAGCGTCATGCGTATCCTTTCTGTGAAGAGCACCTGAGGTATTGGGGACCCAGAATGGTGACACAACTTGCTCCACTAAACGCTTTGCTCAAAACTACCACTTTTCTGGACTGTAGCTTTTACACGAGTATCACAGCAAAGATTCGAAACCCAAACCTGAAAGGCGCCTCACTTTGGACGTCACGAACCATTACGTTAAGACAACACAAAGCTCCAACGATGCAGGCCCTCTTACAAAGTGTGATAACTGATCTTGCGAGTTGTAGTCGTAGTATAGCAATGGTACTAGCAACTAGTGGCAGTCGCGTCAGTAGTAGTAGTAGTCGTCGCCGTCGTCGTCGTAGTAGTCGTAGTAGTAGTAGCAGCAGTAGTAGCACTAGTGCTAGTGCTCGCGCTAGTACTAGTACTACCTACGGCTGATGCATGCTGATGCGCTAAATCATGCATCATTTTGAACATCTTTGAACCTTTCCACGGTTACCCTGCTACCCTTTCTTTCATGTCGGCACGGACGCAGGGGCTACAAGCAAGGGCCTGCACAAATGCCCAAAATCCTGCATGACCCCAGGATTTCACGGAGATGCAACACCCTATACCGGAAGTCGTGGCAGGGGCTAAAGTTAACATGGCCATGGGGATGCACAATTTAGATTAAGGGGTTGCCGGGAAATGGATAGCACGACATGAGATATGCGTGATGATGCAGGTCATGCAGGATTTTAATTTTGGGCATCAGCACTACCTCTAGTCAGGCCTGCGCGAGCAACTCGTCGACATCCAAGACAAACGCCAGCCTCGACTTCGGAATATTCTTGGGCTCTTGGGTTTAGGATTTATGGGTGGATGTTCGTTATTCTTGCCATCCTCAGAACACCCTACTACAAGCCAACAACATCCTCAGGCAGCAAATTCATCAGATGGCCATGCAGCAAACGCTGACTGCGCAGGGCTTCGTCTACACACGAGAAGGTGCAAGCTTCCGCAAGCCGTTTGCTCGAATTGCAAGGTTAGCTCTGTGAGGCCGGTTGGACTCATTGCGGAAGCCTTCGACCGCCCTTCTGTTCCTTTACCCCGAAGCATCCGCCCGAGCGGACGAGCAGGCCGAAGGCTTCGATCCGATGCTGTGCACAGAAGCCGCGGGACGCCACTGCATTGAGCACGATGTCGTGCAAAGAAGCCGTCTGCGCCAAGTATTGGCAGCCCACCTCGGTTGAACAGTCTGGCAAGTCTAGGTCCAGTTCGAGTTCCTCTAAATGTTTGGGGAGTGGGTTCGTTGTTAGGACTTGGTTTCGATGAAAATACTGCTTTCCGTCCTGCAGCCTGTCTGAGTGAAGCTTGCAAGGCCTTGCTTGGAGACAACCTGCCCAAGCGGTTTAGGGTTTAGGGCTAAAGCTTCGGGAAACCCGGTAAACCCTGACCTCAATGTTTATGGCAGTTCACGGGATTCGGGTCCTGGCAGCACCGTGCACCTGGGGGCAGGTCAATCTGAAAAATCCGGAGGGCCGGAGAAATCAGATCAAACCCTCTGCATAACCGCATACAGCCCCAAACAGCACTGCATCGGCATCAGCTGTTGAAGTGAACCGTGTAGTAAAGGAGCGTTAACACTTTGAATAGGAATTTGGGGTATAGCACACTGTAGCTATAGGGACTACAAGGGACAAGAATTGTAGAATTGTTAACTATTTCGACCTCTATTATAGTAGAGCCCTGCGCACCAAGGATCGAAGTTTTGCCCCCAGGGAACTTTTGGTACTTCGGATCTTGCGATTGCCAAGTGTAGATGAGCATGCTTTGCATCCAAGGATATAGCATGTAAGCGGCATTTCGTTCTGAGGGGAATCACAATCGTGGTTTAGGAGCATTTGGGGTGTCCCGACACGGCCCGACACAATTGGCGATCTGCAAATACATTCTGCCGAGGCAAGTCAACCCTAAAAGCAAAGCTCTCGACACGTTGAAGCCCAAAGCCCAAATGCAAGTCTCCACCACTCAAGTCTCCATGGCATCCCAACCCTAAGCTTCGTTGAAACTCGTTTCTAAACATTGCAGGGCGCAAGCGCTTCACACAAAGGAGGCATCAGCCAAGTGGCAAGGCAGAGACAAACGGTGACGAACAGTCGCGGTATGATCAGAGTGGCAAAAGCCAAGAAGCCTCAGTGGGCTCTGCTCCACTCAGGGACAGAGCTCACCTACAACCTGAACCCATGCGAGCTGCACTGCAGACTCTGCAGACACTGACGGTTTTAAAGTGCTGTGCTGCAAGGCTTGGTGCATGTCGTCTGCCGGCCAGTCAACCCATACGGGGTCTGCGAGTCTTCGCCAGGTTCGGCTTCGAACTCGAGAGTTTAGGCTATGTACAGTCTTGGGATCGGCAAAGCATCGAGCTGGATGCTCGGCTTCACTCGGAACCCCAAGTCTCAACCCTGATGTCTCAAAGCATGCAACGCGAATAGACAAGGCCAAGGCTCGAAGAACCCTGTAGATTCCGAGAATCTCATCTTGCTCACCATCTTCCGTAATCAGCACAGCAGGATCGCCTCCCAAGAACTGGAACGAAAGCGATCCCACCTCCGAAAGTCGAGTTGCCCAAGATGGAATTCTAAGCCGGCTTGCCAAACCCCACAAAAACCAACACAAACACAACGGTCATGGAAGAACATGGTGACATGAAGGCTTTGAAGGCAAAAAAGCTTGCCATGGCCCGCCATTAACCTGGCGCGGTAGTACACCTGAACCGTTCGCACGAAAAAACACTAACAATAACCCGCTATTTTAGCTGTGACTGGTCAGACTACAAGCTGACAATCAGTACTACTTAGGGCTTAGGGTTTCAAGATCCCTACGCTCTTAAAACTTTAAAAACCATGAACCCCAAACACCCCAAAGCCATGCAGGCGTACGCACCCTGAATAGTATCGAAATTACTGTACTTTCTGGTATTCTGGTTTTTCGGAGTTTAGGGTATGTACTGTAGGGTACAGTATAGGGTTCTTCGTCAAGCCGGCAAGTGAATCCCCACGGCCTGAGCTTTTTATCGCAAGGACTCACCCAAACCCCAACGTTCTACTGGTTTTGTGGTGGTCATGCTAAACCGGGCGCCAAGTTGGTAGTTGAATTGGCAGTTTTCAGAACCCCGATACAAGACCCTTGATTCCAAGAAGCTCCCCCCCCCCCTGCACCCCAAGCAAACAGTGCCTCTTTTCAGGGTCGGCAGGTGCCATAGGGCCAACCCCTGTTCGCAACAGCGGCGATACTCAGCCATCATGGTCAGGACCCACCTAGGTTCGACGGTCTGGGGTTGATGGGTTTAGGATTTGGGGCCTGCTTCGGGGTTTGGGGCTCAGGACTTGAAGGTACAGCCGCCACAGGCTTCATTTAGTCAAGGGTTCTTGCGCTTTCGGGCTCCCCCAGGAGTCGCTTCAAACCTTGAACAACCTCGCCTGGCTGTAAGAATCAGAGTCCGGTATGGAGATTTGGACTGTACCGGAAACGATGTACGGTGCCCTATGCATGTTTGCATTCCACCGTGGTCGTGTCGTGCAGCGCCAAGCTCTTGAAATCAGCCAAGCGGCATGATGATGGCCAGGACACTGAGTGTCCACCCTGGCATTGGCATGTAGAGATACTCGAACATCTCCTGAAACGAAAACGGCTTGCTTCACAGACTGGTGCAGCACTGAAAACCAGTCCCAAGTCACCGGCTCGAGACCAAGCAAAACGCAAAAACAAATGATCAGCAGTGCTATACATGGTGCGAACCATCAAATCCAATCACTCACGCACAGACTGAGGGACAAACGCACTCCTCCCTTCCCTTCCCTTCCCTTCCTCACTCCCTCCCTGCAGGCAGACTTGCGATATTTTGACTGTATATACATCTACCATTAGGCATATACGTAAGAACACATGCTCGCATATTCGTCTGATCTGTCTGTCTGTCTCTGTCTATCTGTCTGTCTGTCTGTCTGTCTGTCCAGACACGTACATGTATGCATGTACATACATAAGTACGTACATATGTATATACGTATGTCTGAATGTATGTATATAGGTAGGTAAGTGGGTATGTAGGTAGGCCCGCAGGTCGGCGGGTAGGTAGGCAGGTAGGTGGCTAGCTGGCTAGCCATGCGCTAGCCGTAGCTTGCAAGGTGAGTAGGTATGTATGTCGATTTATTAATGCACTCACTTGTTAATTGGCATAGGCCATCCTTCAGTCGGAAGGCTGTGCGCCGGCTTCTCCGCGGGGACAAGCCGATCCAATGAGTGGCACCCTAGCTCGCCCAACTACGATCTATTGTTGCTGCCATGTTCGTGAGTACTGCCCTTTCTGATTCACTAGTTTTTACTGATGGCACCTGAATCTCTGCAGTAGGATCTACAGCGGTTTTGACGGGCATATGATATCGACACCCTCAATACACAACACCGGAAAACCTAAACCGAAACTCCGTAAGCACCTTCAAGCGAGCCCACCGTGAAACCTTGTCCGAACCAGGGCTGTTGCGTCTGAAATCACCGAGTGGTGCAAGCCTCGACACCTCGAAGTAAATTGCCAATTTCGGTTCTGCACTTGATTGGCGATTTAGCGTTTCGGCGCTCACACTCGGGCAATCCAGGCGAGGCATGTGGTTCGGAGTCTGTTGCGTGAAACGCTCTAAAGAGGACATCCCAATACACTGCATACCAAATAGTTTTTGTAAACATAATGAACTTCTCGTCCCCCTCTCGAAATCCAGTGCGACTATGAAGTTGGCTACGCCTACACAAAACTGGATTCCGAGGACTGCCATCTGCAGATCACAATCTTGGGGGTAGGGAACACAATTCGAAGCATAAGTAACGTAAATCTAGCCACCGGGACTGGTGACGTGTAAGTTGTGTGATCTGTTGGTGGACATCCCTAAGAAGTCCTTGAGAAGCACAAGTTTTGGCTTCTGCCATGTTAGGCTACCAGCTTTTCATCAGCCATATGAGGCCAAAGTTTTATGTCACGTGAAACTGCACCCCATTGCTCCATAAATGCAGTATGTAGAAGATAGGACCAATACAGCCAAACATAAGCATATTTAGGGTTTAAGGTTTGGGTTTTTTTCCCTCCTATACTTGGCAAGGACGAGCCCGCATTGCAGGGTGAGGGTTTAGGATTTAGGGGTTTACGGTTTAGGGATTCTAAACTCCGCAACTATCCCGGACCCTCGATCCGAGGCATTTTGCCAAGCCTAGAAGCAAAACCCGTGAAGCTACCTACTTGCGATACCCAGACTTCCTACATCGAAGCTGGCATCCTGTAGGTAGATATCATAGCTACAGTACCAGTGGAAACGGTGATGCACCGATGCACAACCATCTGAAGCTAACGATGAGGACACAGCCAACGTGCACAAGTGATTTTGCACGTGACGACCATGTAGCTCGTACAAAACAACATAAAGTGCGATCAGCAGTGTGGGAATGCTTGAATATGCAGGGGGGGGCGTCCATGTATTAGCCACATACCAGAGAAGGTGCAGCTGCTATTGCTGCTGACGTAGAATTAGAAGCGCGTCCTGGTACTCTTCTTGCTCGAAGGACCACAGCTTGTGCTGACAAAGGCGGTTGATCACGGAGTACCTCTTGTGCCGGGCATCACTCTGAAAGCTAGAGCCGCAGAAGTTCAATATGACAACAGTGACAGGCTTCTGAGGATTCGGATCTGCAGAAGCCCGCAACTGCCAGAAATCGCATCGGCTAGGAAGCCACGTGCCACCGCGTGAAGTATCGACATCCCAACCCTCAGCCCTCTCTCTGTTGCTCTTACCGGTTTTGTCCGAGAGGGCCCAGGCCCTAAACTCCAAAGCCTTCAGCTGCAGGATCCTACTAGAGGGGCCTTAATAATTAGAATAGGGTTTGGGGTATACTGTACTATAATTATAATATAAGGAGCCCCCAAAATAGTATTGCGACTTTTTCAGGCCGCTATACCACCCCCCCCATAATATCCCTTATAGTAACCCTGATAGGGCCCTATCCCCCATAATTTAGGCCCTTTAACCCTAAACCCTGAAGCCCTTACATTACACGGTTCTTAAAAGCCACCCGATGCGGGTCTACGAGAATCCATCGGCAGCCCTCAGCCCGAAACTTGCAAACATGCCATGATATTGTAAATGTTGTCCATGTATGTATGTATGTATGTATATATATATATATATGTGTGTGTGTGTATATTCATGTAACATCTATTATATAACTATATATATATATATATTCTGTTTTCTATGGTATATAACGGTATATATTATATATCGTAGGTCCAAAAAAGGAAAGCTGAACTTTGGGAAAGGCGCCCCGTGTCTGAATCGAAGTCGTCGTAGCTGTGACCCTTCAAGGCGCGCCAGTGGACCATCTCCTTCACCTAGCCACATGGATCTAGCTAGCTTAGGACTTGAAGAAAGGACTGTGATGCTAGTAGCAACAGCAGCAGGACTAACATGGAATAACTCACCTTCAAAAAAGAATTTAAAAGTAAGGATAATAGCCATGCAGAATTCTGCCTGGAGGACTTCATTGCAGAGGTCAGGCCAGCGCCAGAACCCCAAATCCGAGAAAGCCTGTGATGCAAAGACATCCCGTAGCGTCCTTCCAGCACCGGCCAACCCTCAGCTCACGATTTAACAGCTGTCTGAAGTAAGCCCTGCACCCCGAACCCGGAAAACCTTCAACCAAATGTTGAACCCCACAATATCCTACAATGTTAAAGCCTTTCGGGAAAAGTGTTAACGGACTCGGCCTTCGTAGAAGAGTAGGGGTTTTGAAGCATGTCGAAATAGACCGTGAGGAGGAGCGCAATTTGCAAGCCACTGTTGACAATCATTCCTCCAAAGGAGGGCTTGCTGGAGTGGCTTGCTGGCTTGCTGTCGGGCATGCACTTCCCGTTCATCAGCCTGGCAATAGCATCTGAGAGTGTCGCTGTATTGTTCTACAGGAGAAATGAGGCGGCAGTGATATTCTGGTTACCACTGGAAAACAACATGGGTTCTGCTGCTGCCCCTGCTCCACAGACTGCTGCCTCTGCTGCTGGTTGCGGTGCTTGTCCACGGTTGCTGCTGACGATCCGCTTTTCATGCAGACGTTACAATTAAATAACTGCAAAAAAACGCAGCTTTTCTGCCTTACCAGACAGCATACGTGAAGAAGGCAGGGGTAGTTCGACTTCTTGTCGCGCAGAACTTTATAATTGCTAAGTCGAGCCCCTCCCAGGAACGCAGCTGAACCGCCGTCCTATGAGCAGGATCACTTTGTCGGTCCACGCTGTCCGGTGACAGAACAGCAACACTGCCTAGGTCACCGGCACACACGATGTTTTGAGCAGGCAGCACCGTTGCAGTTGCTGCATGCAGAGTTGTCAAGCCGTGTGCAGCTGAAGTTCCGGTGCCTAGCGTAGTCTCGGCAACCACAATTGGCAAAAGTGAAGTGCTGAGGCCCTCGGCCTCAACGCTAAGGCCTGATCATACCATGTGGTTAAGAAACACCGTCAGCAGCAGAGTACAGCTGGCATTACTGTTAGGAGTGACTGTCTGGAAGTCCGAAGGGTCCATGTACCCACACAGCATGTGCTTCGGCAGCAGATTCTCTGTTCGACAAGTGCCAGAAAGATCCAGATTCATGCGGTCACATGACTCGGGGTTAGAGAATACTAATATAACTTTCACGGTGAATAGGGGTTTGTGGATATGTTATTATAGACTGCAATTAATTAAACGGATATGGTTACGAAGTATTCAGACCCCCACATTATGCAATCCAGGGCAGGGGTTCTTGATTCGCGGGGTGCAGGCTCAAAAGCTACTGTTCAACGAGCGCAGCATGCCACCACGCTGCGGCATCCCACATGGATTGCTCAAGCTCGTAGGAAGCAGGTGGCGGCTCCTTCCACAAAGCAAAAAGTCTAAACCGTGACTCCGGCGATTTCGCAACGTCGTCTTACGGCGGAGATGGTACCGGTTCGAACCGCCGAAAGCGAGTCTGTTTTCTAGACCCCCTTTAAGGACAATGCTACAATTAGTCCATCATCTTCATGCGAACAAACATGGACGGTGCATGGGTACAGTGTTGTCACGGGCAGCTATGTGCACCTCTAACTCTTCTTCCGAGCCCCTGATAAACACTGATGGCCTCCAAAGACGGCGGGATCGTCAATCAAATGTCTACCCTAAACTAAACCAATACTAAACCCTATACTACATGATCCATCAACCCCGCATAAGATGGGGCTCAGATCTTTGGCGGCCTCTGGCACAACAGACGTTTGAATCCAAAGGCTAAAGGAATCCCTGCGGAAAAGGGGGCTCGAGACTCGAGGTCTGAAGGCTCAGCAGCCGTAGGTTGAAGATGCCCCGCGTCTGTCATCGTTGTCGTTGCTTGTTTTTATCTTTCCTGGTACCTTGCCCAACTCGTTCCTTCAATCCCCAGCGTGTGCTGAGGGATCAAACAACTGAATCGGAAAAAAGCCGGTAAACGGCGGCTGCGACGGCAGCTGCGCTGCTCTGAACGTCGTACTACTTCAGCTGTAACTGTACGTCCGCCCGTTGCTCGATGATTTGCTCCTCAGCACTCCTGATGTTTGAGGCACGAGCCCAATACAGATTCTAAGCATCAGGATCCTTTTCAGATGAACCCCTGAATAAGGGGGACTCCTTAAAATAGAAGCCTCGGCCGCCTGAGCCTTCACTGAACTTCCCTTCGGAATGCAAAGCTTGTTGACAAAAAAGGGCAACATTCAACAGCTAGAGATTCTCGGGCCAGTGAGGTTCGGGCCAGTGACACTAAAACCTAAACCCGAAACCCTAAATCCTAGACCCGAAACCCTAAAACCTAAGCCCGAACACCTAAACCCTAAACCCTAAAACCCTAAACCCCTAAACCCTAAAACCTACATCCGAAACCCTGAATCCTGGACGGATTCATCCCCCAGGGGTCCCTGCAACTGGGCTTGGCGACTAGCCAGATCCTTGCATCACAAAACACGAACATCCCGCAAGCAAGCCCTACTACCTAAATAGTAAGTTACTGAGCCCATGCTGTGTTAGGTTACTAAAGATATTAGGAATTATGTAAGGTTACTATTAGCCCATTACTTAGCTGCGGCCTATGAGGGTATACCGATACTAATCAAGGCCCTCTTCTGAGCTTGGAAGCGAACCCGGCACCAATCCCGGAAGCCTTAGAGCAAAACCCACCGCCTTTAGCTTCTTTGCCCGGCAGGGCTGGGAGCCCTCCACAGTGTAGGGCTTAGGGCTTTATAGGGCTTACAGGGGTAAAAGGCCCCCCCTCCACGGCCCCCCTCGCGCCGCAGAGGCGAGGGTCTGGGCTCTCAGAACACTCTTCCCATTCTCCTGGAGCGAAGTTGGACTGTAAGACTTATATTTGAGGTTTTGGGCTGTCGGCTTGGGTTTCTCAGGGCTTCGCGTTCCTGCAAGTTTCCTCCTGTGACAGTGATGAACTCTCAGTATCTACTAAGTTAGCCTTCCTCTATTATAGTGTTTGCACGTATTTGCCATGCGGGACCGTGGATTCAAGGTACCCCGCCAATCTTGGCTTGGCTTAGGTGTGCGGCTGCAGACAAAGGGGCCAAGTGCCGAAAAGGTGCATGCGTTGCCTACAAGTGCAAAGATGGCGTTTGAGCACTTGGACCCTAGGAAAAGCGTTGACTTTAAGTAGGGTTTGTGTAGGACCTATCGGGCATCCTGTATTTCAGCGGGGGGATGCGACTAAGACGATGATCTTAACGTCGTGGCACTTCGGAGGGAACCCAAATTTAGAACGACACTCACATTTCCTTGCTTCCAACTCTGGTGCAGTTCAGAGCCCCCAAGATAAGGCACCCCGAGATGTCTGTTGGAGTCGAGTGCAGTATGCTATGATTAGTTAAGTTCCGCCATGACCCCTTCATAAAGAGTGTCCCGCTTTTCATACACTGTTCAGTTTTAACGGCGACATACAAAAACACAAAGGACCTAAACCCCATAAATCTTGACGCCTCCTTGGCAATGGACTCATCGCACATCTAAGGCACTTAATGCGCGACACAAGCCTTCGACGGAACCGAAACCATAATATAGAAGCCTGAATGAGCGAGTAATCGTATTCGTCAAGGATCGCGCTGTAATTCTAGTATAGCATGCGCCAAAATCCTGCGCTATTTAAGGCCCGTCGGCCACACTCAAGATCCTGCTCGACAGTAACAGCTCCGCTCATGGCAATGATCGTCGGGGCCTGAGCGAAAAGATCTTGGGATATCGGGGTCTGAAAGCTTTGAGTGCGGTGGTGTATACTCTACTCATTCTACTCATGAGTCTCTGTATAGCTCGTGTACGGTTCTCTTCGGCATTTACAGGACCACGAATGCAGAACAGTTCTCATTGTGGAGACTCCAATTTCAAGCGAACAAAGCGGCAAGTGAATCAAAGTCAAAATCGAGCGTCTTAAGCCCAACATCCACTGCACTGGACAATGAAAATCGAAACGGCCATCGAGGGTTTTACGTTGTAGGAAGCTCAAGCCCAACGTTCACTGCGTGTCATAACCGATACCGATACGGAGCCGGTGAGAGCTTGCATCCTGTAAAACCTGGGACAGAAACACTCGCAAGCCCCATGTGCAACTCCCGAATCACGACAGCTCAGAACCTTTATCAAGGTCTGATCGGAGCCCAGTAGCAGTTGTAGTCGCAGTGGCAGCAGCAGTTGTCGTCGTTTAGTAGTAGCATAGGCGAAGTAGAAATTAATGATAGCACATCAGCACTACTACGGTGACAGCTGTCGTCGTGTCAGTCCTTGCAGCACCGGCTGAAGCGGCAACTGGAGTCTTAATCGGCATTTGGACCAGTGCGTCATTCCGGGACTTGCATGTATGGTTGGACTAGGGGAACTTCTGCGGCTACAAGACCCAAAACGTCGAGGTGTGGTACACTTGGCTTGCAAAGTTCTTTGTCCAGCTGCTTTGACCGCTTGCAAACGGCGTCATGGCACAAGGGAAGAGGGGCACGGTAGGAGTTATTCCAGGTACTGTAAGCACAAAACCCCACGCCCACGATTGAGGATGCATTCTCGACTTGCATGACTGCATACAAAGCGGAGTACCTTCAGCATATCCCCGCATGCTTCGAAGTCTGCATGCGGCGGTAATCCCGGTTAGAGGCCGGGGGCTGAGGCTATAGCATGTGGGAAGTTGCAGTGCGGCTTGTTCCAGACCAGGAGCATGTGGATCACATCGGGCTCGGGCTTTTATTGTTCACTATCAAAACCTTCACAGCAAATGTCCGCAACCTCGGCTCCCAAGTTCGGCGGGGCTTTTCGTGACGCAACCACGCAAGGGGAAAAGCGAAAACCCATGTGTTGGAGCATTCGCAGTGCCCTCAGACTTGCCGGCCTCTGGGGCGTTGCTCGGCGCATCCAGTTGCTGGAAGTCCTGGCTGAAGAGAAGACTCCCTCAAAAAAGCACTGTCAGCATACACCGGCCTTGCAAATCCAGAAGCACCTCTGATCTTAACCCCTGCATCCCGATCCAGGATGGAGCATGAGCACTACCACAATCGTCCATCACTGCGTGATTCGGCCCAGCAGTAATGCATTCCCAGTCTGGGTAATGTCCCTGCACAGGTCCTACTTTTCAATAGATTTGAAGAGAATACTATAGTACTAGTACAGTCGCGAAAAGCCTGGAACATCACATGCTGATAACAAGTCATGAAGAACTCACTGTAAACAAACCATCCCAAACACTAACGCCCTAAAGTCTCCCACGCAAAAACCAGAATTCAACAAACCTCCGAATTTAAATCCCCGAAATCCCTGTGAACCGTGAATGCCAGACCAGGAAACTTGAAAGCCGCCTACCCCTACCCCCAAAAGTAGTCACTTAGGGTTTATACTTAGGGTCTATAGGGGGTTTAGGGCTTATAGGGTGAGTCTGCCCGATTCTCATCCCTAAGCTCTAAAACCCGCAACCCGAAACCCCCAAAGTAGTCTGCCCGCTTCTTGTTTAAGGCTCCATAGCAGTTCCTTTTTGGGATTACCTTCTCGGATTCCAATATGAACTACTATGGAGCTTTTGGGTAATCCCTACAAGCCCTAACTCGACCAAACTCTTCGTGTCCTTGACCTCAGTACCCTGCAGCTCGGCCACTCGCGCCTTCTCTCGCTTGTAGGGTTTAGATTGGTTTCCAGGCTTGCTTTTCTGTCAGAATCTAGGGCTCAAGGGAGTTCATGCGTTGGTTCGGATGTTTGCTTCCACAATTCCAGATGATTTGATATCTGAGGTTTCAGGCATCAGGGTTTTACAGGTTAGACGGCGTACCAGGCCGTTCGGGATTTATGCCGAGACTTCATCGAGTGCATGGATTATGCATTTCAAGCTTAAGACGCTATGACCGCTATGAGGGCTTCTTCCAAAAAACCAGGTTTCGGGCTCAGGGCAGCAAGCCAGCTTCTTGGAATATACCAGAGCGCAAGTGCATCGCGGCACGTTCCTTGCATAATAAACTTACTTGAGCACAGCACAAATTCACAGATGCCAGGAAGCCCTGAATCCCTAAACTCAGCATGGGGTCGGAGCATTCAAGCTTCCTCTTAACAAAACCTTACAGTACCCCGAATCGCAAAGGACGTTAGTTCACGGTGCCTGGAGCTCGCGGATCACCCCATGTTGTGTCGCGATCTGTCCTGGGCTGCCGGGGAAGAAGAAAGTTTGGATGCAAGCGGCTTGGTGTGATTGGTGCGCTTGCAATCTTGACTTCTACATGACCGTCAACTTCGAGCCCCAAACTCTCTCTCTCTCTGACTCTCTATCTCCCTCCCTCCCTCCCACTCTCCCTCCGGCTTACACAAGTCCACCTGGCAAATGCCAACCGCAGTGCTGTTCACTCGACGAGTTCCACCCATCGGCGCACTGGCGCGCAGAAGTATAAAGGGTTGATCAAAGCGCCTTCGGAATGAAGCTGTAGGCATTGCAATGATAGGCAAGGCGTCACATGCACGTACACATTGCTATCGTGTTTAAGGTCGGCAAAACAGACAGCATGAACTGAGACACGGGAGGTATTGCACACTTTGCGGGAGCAGTACATGGAAGAATTTAAACAGAAAAATGGACACAGCTGCAGTTTCTTCTTTGGGCTTGCAAGTTGTAGAATGTGTAGTGTAGTCGCAGCATACGTCTTATGCACCGTGAACTGCGCACGTCCGGTGTGCACATTGCTGCAGGGGCGAAGCCGAGTGTCTTTCATGTGTGTGGAGCATGGCGGATGTACCTCAGCGTTTTCGGGCCATTTAGCCGGCTATAGACGGTTATAGATATCAGAGCCCGCTGGGAAAGCACTCTTGCAGGCCGCAATTTTACGGATCTCTGGGTTTTGAGCTGCGGCTTTGTTTAGTTTCGAAGGCTCAGGCTCTGGTTTTGCGCCTTGCCTGAAACTTTGGCCTAATTTTTCTTGTGTGGGTCAGGCGCGGGGACTGGGGAGAGGAGACGGTTGCCTGCCCGTCTGCCTGCCTGCCTGCCTGGCTGTTTTGGGTAGTTTAGAAATAGGAGTTCTGACGGGCATGACAAAGGCTTTATAGAATAGGCACTCCCAGTGTCTAAGTTTGCTGCGAGCATGGGTTTAAGTAAAGATAACCCAGAGTTTTTCGAACCCAGAACATGTGCCTGCAACCTGTTGTAGAACTGCCCATGAACCCTCAAGTAGGCAGCAGGTGGTGTAGGGCACAGGATTCACGCACTGAGGGCTCGGGAGTTAGGCGAGGGTTGAGTGGTTTCGGGTCAGAGGACGGATGCATTTTTGGGGTTTCAGGTTTCAGCACTCCTGTTCCGTGGGGTCCGGTTCCAAATGGCAGAGCCTGTGAATGAAAGGCCGAAGTAGCATTGGCTTCACTCCCATCTCAGGACTCCCACATCCAGCACATGCACATCTAAGGGGGCAAACCTTCTGCTGTACTTAGGGCACATAACTCTAGTGGGATTTGCGCTGATAGTTGAACATCTTGAGGGTTTGTTGCACAGCACTTTACCTTGACTAGCGGATGTGCATTTCGAGCAGTCATGAGTCATGACACTCTCTTGTTAGAGGTTGCCCGCCGGAACTCCGATAAGGCCCCTGTGCACTACACCGACAAACCCTGCATCCTCAACCAACAAGCCCATCCGCATTTTTTGAAGCAGGGGACTGTTGGAATGCCAGCACACATGACGATTGCACGTGCATGAAACGAAAGTACTCTGTACTCCGCATGCGGCCGAGATTGCGTGCCATAAACTCCTCCACGTCGTCCTTCCTGCTTGCAAAAGTGCATCCAGTACTGAAGCCTTATAAACTAAACCCCTCAGAACCTAGACTGAGGGCCCTTTGGCTTGGCAACTGGGGAACTGAGGCTCAGAGCTTCAACGGCTTAGTTCTCCGCAACGTCGCCCTTGTTCAATGGCCGGGCTCTTGTTGAAGAACTTGTTAAGCTACCGCAACAAGGAAATCAGACTGTTCAAAAGTTACTATGATAAGGCAACCATACTAATTAATTTTACTATTTGCTATAGATCCCTTTTGTGGCAACTTCACATTAAGCTCTGTAATAAGAGCCCGATGTGGGGTCAAATGCCCTGGCCAGGCTCACTGGCTCAAAACGACTTCAAGCTACAAAGCTCGTAGAGTAAGTGGTTGATGGAGAGTTTGGCGTAAAGATCAAGGGGAGCCGGGACCATGCTTGGACAGTTTAACAGCCGCAAGCCCTGTGAAGGCTTGTGGGAGCTGGCTGGTCGAGCTTGTACTTGTTCACTTCAGATCAAGGCTCCAGACTGCACAATGTGAGGAACTGGTCAAGGGCTTCTCATCCGGCTTCCGACACCTGAGAAAGAAGCCTGCCGCTAGGTGTGGAGGCTGCGGAGTCTTCCTTGTGTCTTGTGCTCTCGTTGCGAACAGTAAGAGAACGACCGCTGGCCTGGTCGGAAAGTCCATGCCGAGGGGGTGCGCCATGGGCACGATGTGTAGGAACGCCGTGTTGGCGTGGGAGTGCAAGTTCCACGGGCTTCAGAGCTCTCGCTGCATGCAGTACATTTCTTCTCAACCAGTTCTCATGTACCTGCTCAAGTCAAGCTGCACGGGAAACAGTCAAGTCTCGAAGCAAACCACCAGATGGGCATCAACCGCAAGCTACATGCACCTTTGACTTCCTGTGTGAGCCAAACCGCACATCAGACATGCCGACACGCCCACTGGAAAGTGAGTTGTACACCGGAAACCGCATGCAGCAGCTGCACGGGGTCCGGTGCTTGTGGTCTTAGCAGCCTTGTAAATACAACCCTGACAGCCATCCCAAGTCCTCGACTGCTGGACAAGTACTGAGTTGGCAAAGCCCTAAACTGAATCTGGCCGCCCGTCACCTGCATGTCTTGAAGCTCGTCCTTCACCTGGGTCGGGATTCTGCAGAGAGGCAGAACCGGATAACCGTGCCAACGAGGGCATGACAGAAGCGCCGGAATGACAAAACATATGTCACACTTACATAATCCGAACAAAAAGCAGAAAGGCCAAACCAAGCGTGCAAACAGTGCACAGCAATCTTCCCAGAGACCTCAACACATTCCTGGACCCCGTAGTTGCGTAGATACTAAGTGAGACTGCACCCTGTTTCCCACACTGTCGAGTTTAATTAGGCCTACGCGTCTGGGATGTGGCCCCGCCAAGATATCGTAGGAATATACGAAGTCATAAAGCAAACCTGAGTAGCTAGTAGGACCATCCCTCATTACGGGCCATTCAGGACCACCGCTAACATCAGCCACCTGCTGGCGCTTGCGCTGCGCTGCGGCCAGATCCTGTCGCTAATCGCAAATCGCGTGAAGTGCTTTGTTGAGAGCGGTTGCTTTATCTGCATGTGTCGGTATAGTTAAGGCTTGCGGTATGGACAAGTTCGTTTGCCCGCTGGTTTGTTTGCGCTGCCCTGGGAATCGCCTGTATCTCGGTGCGATGTCGGGTCATGTGGGACGCCATGAATGTGCCTAGTGCGGAGTACTCGAGCTTCTATCTTAGATACAATCCAACTTGTTATGACGAATATCAACCATGCTATAATGGAAACTCGAACCCGGAAACATGTAACTGCAGGTTCAACACAACAAAGCGGTTTAGTGACTAGTGGGTCGACAGATGTGACAGATGTGAGTAGCGAGTTTGTTACGAGCCTCCTGGGCATTCTTTCCAACACAAGCGACGCCTCACGCAAGTAGACTGTGACGTATAGTGTAGTATAGTGATCGCTGAAACATCCGTACATCACAGCAGCGCGCTAGGATTCAGTTTGGAGGGTCGGAAACTGTGGGAGTGCGCGCATCCAAATGACCGAAGTCCACACCAAACACTGAACTCAAGCCTGCAATTTTGCAGCCGCTCAGTCCAAGTACTGTCCAAGTAAGTATGAGCTTCTCAACTTGCTTGTCCCGCCTGTCTCAGCTGGTCTAGCCTCCGACTGTGCACGTCAATCTCCTGCCGTGCAACTGGATTCGCCTGGGAGAGCGCAGTGGATGACCATGTGTTGAGAAACATTAGCACGAGTGTCTTGGCATAGCCTTACGATACACACCGACTTGCACAGCTTCATACGACATGCGCCCCGACAGCGCTGGGTGCTGACGAAATGGCGAAGAAGCAAGAAGCTTGAACAGCCCGACTCCAAACAAGACAATGCCGGATTGAAGCAGCAGAATATTTTCCGGATGCCAAGCAGAGGATTCCGACAGAAGGTCGGAACCACACGATAATCGTGGCGATTCGAAGCTTTGCTTTGTCTCAGGGCATTACCGAGACAAGGTTTTTCGACCGTGTCTGATTTCGTCTTTATGGGGCTTGTAGTGGCGGCCTCTCAGAAACCTTGCCTGCATCTTCCCCGGAGTGTTGCCTGCCCCGTCCAGATGAAGAGGAGAACGACGAAGACGGAGATGGGACTTATGTCGATGGTGCGGATTCGGATCACAGAAACGTTGCACACATAGACCGTAGAGTCATGGTCTCCGAGAGCATATAGGGCAAGCGATTCACAGCTTCAATAGAGTTCTAGTCTAAAGTCACAAGCTGAGAACACTAAACCATCAACATCTATCCCTAATCACACCAAGAGCCCTGAATCCTAAACCACTTTTCAGCACGAGCTTTGGGTGTGTGTCGGCAAGCTGGAATCTAAAGGTCTTCACAAGACACTCAACTTGAAACTGAACTCATTGCACCGCATTTGAATTTAGGTGTCAGGCTCAGGATCTATGCAACGAGCCATGCGCAAACGTTGCTCATGTCGTCTTAATCCTTTTTGCAGCTGGGCTCTTAGTGTTTGCCAGCAAGTCCGCCCACGCTCTGAAGCTCAGTTCTGCTGACTGCGGTTCCAAACGCTAGCGAGCCAAGAAACTGGAACTATCTCTGCAATCACTACAAGATCTAAACTCCCAAACCTTATAATATAGAACTCTTAATAACTAGAATAGGGTTTTGGGGCCCATTATACTACAACTGTAGTAAGGAACCCCCAACATAGTATTGGTAATTATTTAGGCCCCTAGGCCTATATTACGACTCTATCCCTAAACACCCCCTTAGGGTCCTAAATTCAACCTCTCGGCACAGGCCTCTGGGGAGGGTTCCGACATCAAGGACTCGAGGCGAGTCGCCTCCTGCTTCCAGGAGACCTCGGAACACGGTGAGGTTTAGGGGTTTAGGGTGACCCGAGGGTTTTATGAGGGGAATTTGAGCGATTGGGGATGCAGACAAGGTTGAGGCATCGGTGGGCGTGCCTTGAGATGCCTTGAATATAATCAGCTGCTTGTTTCGGGCACCGCCTAGTACGATCTATCAGTGACTAGACCCTCAATCCTCGACCTTCAGCTATCAGCGAGTCTCCGGGCGTCACGATGCCACTCAGCACCTAGTAAAGCCGACGGCAAGGCACATATTCAATCTGCAGCTCGATGACGCGTGTGAAGAAGGGATCGCGCTTCCTGTGCTGCTTGGACAAGCGTCTCTGTACACGCCCAGTAGCTTGGGATTCGAGCTTCGGGTTTGCACGGCATAGAATGAGCAGATCTAGTGCTTTCTGTTTTCCTCGTGCATCGGCTGGTCTGGCCAAGTAGGCAGGAAACTAAAGGTGACAATCGCAAGGAGTAATGTACAGACGCTGCACTGACAAGTCTCTGGCTCGTAGCCGTAGCCGTTCTAGCCAGCTCTCTGCTAGAGGCTTGCACCGGCACAGCGACCAAGCAACTGAAACTGGCAGAGCCCAAGCTCAGGAGCAGCCATTGTTGAACTGCGCGTCTCCGTTCTCCTTGTCGTAGTTTGCACCGTTGCCCGGCTCGAGCTTCTGGTAAATGCGCCAATTCTTGGCTCCACTTTTCGAGCAGCGCCGGCGCCGTCGTCCGCCGTCGTAGCCACGTACGAAAACCTGGGTTCTTGTTAAGGGATTAAATTAAATTTAAGTTCCCATAATAAGGAAACCCTATTGGTTACTATATAGACTATAGATCCCTATTATTATGGTAATTCAAAAAACATTCCTTAACAAGAACCGAGAAACCTTCTGAGCCTGCCGGCGCCTGCCTTGCTCCAGCGTCTCGCCAGCGCCAGAGCCATGGGCTCTTGTCAAGGGGTATTTATTGAGCTGCCATAACAAGGAAACCATATTATTCAGTATATATAGATCCCGATTATGGTAACTTAAATTGGATTCCTTAACAAGACCAAGGAGCTTTGAAGGCAGACCTGTCCGTATGGACCCGTGACGTCGTGCAAGAAGATCTTGAACCTTTCTGTGTCAGTCTTTGAGATGCCGATGGATGCGGCAGACTGGCTCTCCGTGGTGAAGTACATGTGTTGGTCGTGCAACTGCAGGCATTTGGGGTTGTTGTCCGGATCATCAATGTCGGCAAAGTACATGTTGTGCAAGAACTCGTTGCAAAGCTTGCGATCTTTGGTGTACCACCAGTCCTGCTTCATCTGCCCTGAATAGCTGCTAGACGTGTGAGTGCAGTCGCGAAATGCAGGAATGCAATTCCCGCGGTAAAAGTACACCTTACCATCGTCATCTGGCTCGTAGCAATCTGGGGATGCTTGCAGACACATCTCCTGCTCATCCTTAATGACATACTCGGTGCCATCTCCGCAGTTGCTAGGTGTGCCGCCAGACTTTCCGCAGGTGCCTCCGAGCATATTGCTCAGCTTGCACTTCACCTTCTTCACGACCTTCTTGCCTTTGTCTACAACGCTCTTTGCAAACTTCATGCCTGTGCCACAAACTTGCCAGCACTGAGGAAGAGTTCAGCCCAACCCAGTCGTGCCTTGCACCTGAGTCTCTGATTGCTGAACTTGAAGATGCACTTGATGGAAGTCACCGATCCTCCAATGTTCACTTCCGAATCGAATCCGACAGCAGCAGTGTTCAGGAAGAAGCCGATACCCATGTGCGCAGACAGTGAAATGCCGGCGTCGACGTCAACACCCACAACATCCAACAAGCAACCAACTTGCCCCAAGGTTTTCTCAACGATGGATGCCACAAAGGCACCCATGTCCGCCGAGAGGTAGAAGTAGAGCCCGGGAAGGTGGGAGGTTGCTTGGCTGTCGTCAACATGCAGTTCTTCCGTAGTGCATGCACATAAAGGTGCATGATGCGCATAGTCGTTTACGTCACAGTTAATGATGCTCGCAGGCGTTCCGGGTATCACGGGGGTGCAATCGTCCGCCGTTCTTCCCGTCGAGAAGGGCGTTCCCGCGTAGTTCCTTGCCGCATGGAAACTCCGGCAGGTGTATCCTGCACTCAGAAAGGCTTCAGCCAGCTTTTCATTCGTCGTAAGTTCGGCCATCTGGGTCTTGTCGCACTCGCGGTTACCATAACCGCGGGCTGCACACACGGCATTGCACACTTGACCATTGTCGCCTTTCACCCAAACAGTTCTTTGGATGGTGCTCGAGGTCGCAGGGCCAGTCCGCAGCATCATCGAAGTCGAAAACAGCTGGAAGGACAGATCAGGCAAAATGCCAGTTGTCGGTCCTGACAGAGCCAGGGTGACGTAGCCGTTGAGCACATACATGAATGTCGAGCGCTGCATCTCCTCGATGAGCTGGACCACATCACTGTTCGCTCCAGCCTGGCGGAGGATCGCAGCCGCCAAAGCTGGGCCCACACGCATGGCAGATGCAAAACCGGCCAAGAGATCGGGCAAAGTCTCAGTGACACTGGCGGCAGCGATGGCTTTTAGCGGAGTCGCGAGGTCTCCGTCGTAAGCCAGGAGCGCCTGGGCCTGGAGATCACCCGCCAGGGATGTCGCCCAGCGTGTCATCACACGCCAAGACTTGGCCTAGAGAGATCCTCAGGGTGGCACTCAGCCCAAGCTGACCGGCCATGGTGATGTCCTGAACCCGGATATCATCTCCGTCACCCTGGGCCAATCGCAGCGTCTTCGAGAACTTTTTATCCACCGAGATACCGCAAGTGAACTCAGGCAAAAAGCCCACCGCTCGACTTAGAACTGGCGCCAACTTGTCAACGAAGCACTCGAAAGTGTCGGGGCTGATGGAGAGCATAAAGTTCACCTTCGTCGTGCCACACTTATTGAAGGCAAAGGCCACCTTCAGCTCAGTGTACTGATCTGCAGTGGTGGCCGATGGACAGAATAGGCTTGTGTAGTAGCCTACAGTGCCCCAGTCCTCGGCATCATCTGGGGAAATGAACAAGTTCCGAAGATACGTGAGGCCTTGGTATGAATCGTACAGCTGCGAGCTTGTGCCGTACTCGTTGCCCACAATCCACGACCCCGGTCGGTCGCCGATGCAGAAGATGTAGCCCTGCAAGGGGGTCACATCCATCCAGACCTACACAAACGTGTCAAAAAAGACATCGCCGTCACCTGGCACAAGGTTGGCAAGCTGATAGACACGATCGGTATTGGTTTCGCAAGTCCCCGTTGTGCCCATACCACAGCCCATCACCTGTGAGACTTCCACAATGGACGTGCGCTGCAAGAGGCGCCGGCCTGATACACAAGCCCTGTCTGTCACCGGTGTCAGACTCCCTGCCACAGTGACAACGAGGCACAAAGCAACTAAGTAGCACATGATGGATGCCATCGATACAATAATAGAGAAACTCAAGGTAAAGTTTTGGCTTTGAGCCCTTCGACACGATGCAGCATGTAGAAGCTTCAGTCTGATTCCTGCAGTCGCGATGATCGTTCTGAACCCCTGAACCCCTTGTTGCGACAGGCTTCTATGGCCCACACCTGAACATGCGTTCTAAGGTTCAGGGTTTTGATTCTATGCCGTGCATCACGCCACCGGATCGGCCATGCGGGCAAGGCTCATGGCTTTCTGATCCTTTTCCCGCTCGTCGATCTGCTGCTGGAGGTCTTGTGCCTGCTCCGAGCTGCAGGGCCAGCTTCTTATTCCTATACATGTAGCTCATGCATATATGACTCATATATATATATATATATACACATGTATGTATGCATATATGCCTATATATACACATATGTGTACATATGTGTGTATGCGTATGTGGACGTATGAGTATACATATATACAATTATATAGGGTGCAGGGAATTTCGCGGAACTATGCTCAGAAGCTGTGCGGGGAATTTCAAGCACCAACGCCCAAAATTCAAGAATCACCGTCGGTGTTTTCAAGAGGCTGGCCAGAAATCAAGAA